>VXBW01003122.1:38684-72721 GCA_013400375.1 Thinocorus orbignyianus | reverse complement strand
TAAACCACAAAATCTTGTTTGAAACTTGATCATTTGGATTTCAGTGTAAATTTAGTAGATTATTAAGGTAAAAGAAACACTCAGAAGTCAGAAATCAAGTGCCTAATACTGAGGAAAAACAATAATACTGACAGAAAATCGGAGGCATACATGTTCCAAAATGAAACATGAAGATTTTAAAATATGAGTTAATTAGATGACTTGACTACAGTCAGGAAAAGAAAAATGCTGGTTACTACTGTTAAAGTAAATCAGGAAAGTAAAAGCAGAAATTAGAACTACAAAAAGAAATCCATGGTAAAAAAAATGGCTATTCAGGAGGAANCAAGAGATAAAAGATGAAAGGGTGGGTATATAATTATTGCTTGTTAACATCGTGTTACAGAAAATAGATCTTGTCAAACGAAACTGCTTTCGCCAATCAGACTGCAGATTTGGTTTAAGTACAACACAGAGGCAACATGCTTGGAGTTACAATAAGTCGTTTGCCTTGGTACTGCACAACATTCTGGTTAAAAATAACACTATGCAATAACCTTAACATGCCAAATAAGCAGTTTAAGAAAGCTGGCTGATAGACATCAAAGTAGATGTCGCTGAGAAATAAATGTGGAATGGGGATGTTTTTAGTTGACTGCAAGTACTGTGGTTCTCCAATGATAATCAGACTTTTTATTAATAATCTGAATGTAAATGCAAATGTTTCTGCCAATAAACACACATTCTCATGAAGATGGGTGCAGTGGTAACAATATTGAGCTACAACCCAGTAACGTTTTACTGTACTTGCCAAAGTGCAAATTACCGTGTCACTCTGAGACCACAAGCGTAAGGAGTCTCAGAAATGAGATTAACAGGGTATGGGTCAGAAGGCTTCATTCTGCGGCTCCACGAGTTTACTCTGACACCAGGATGTCACTGTGCCAACTATTACCCACAGCAACCAGGAGATGTGTCAAGACAGATCTCCTTGCTGCTGAAGCTTGAATTTTTTACAACAGGAGGAGCTATTGTAAGTGAGGTTGCTTTTCAGACTGTCACATGTAGGGAAGGTACCCAGAGGCCCACTAGCCCTCCTCAGATCAGTCTAAGGAATTTTGTGTACCACTTCCATTAAAATTCCAGACTGTTTTGAAAATCTGGAGTTTCAACACACAGAAAAAGTTATCTCAAAGAGTAACAAGTTACTGCACATTAGCTGTCTATCTCCTTTGAGCTACAGCCTGAACTATCTTATAATCAGGAAAATCTTCAGATCTGCAATTAAGCAGTGTCAGAATTTAAGGGCATGGTATTTTTACCCCATGACAACTAGCTTTTTTCATAGATGTCCTCCTCAGATGGGGAATTGTACCTTTTATATCCAGAAGGAAAAAGGCATAACAATAGAAAGAAAACAAGTCACATGTCGTTTTCCTTAGATGTCAATAAAAGCAAAGGTAAACATGCTTTTCCAGATTTTGCTATTAAACACCTTTTTTGATCAGCTGCCTTATGCTTACAAGCCACACAACATCCTCTCCTACAGGCCATGTCTTCTGACTGCAAAGAAGGGGTTTGGATTTTATTTATGAACACAAGATTTTGGCACATGCCTTGACTATTTTTAAAACCATTCTAACTGCCAAGTCTTTTAAAAATGCAAAGGCTCAAATGAGCTAATGAGAATGATCACTTTGCTTTATCAAGAATAGTTTACAAAAAACAGTAATCATCAGCTGTTGTCCTATAGTTTGTAGAAAACAGGCCTGTGCATGGATCTCTTATTACCTCCTTTGTTATTTACAAACTGAAATGTAATTTCAATAGGTGAACTCTTATATTTCTTTATTTCCTTCAGGTTAATCTCCCTGTCTCAGTCTGAATCTCGATTAATTGTATTTTACAATACAACGTATTTATCCATTTGTTTTACCTTCTGTTCTGCGTCATTCAGACTAATGGGTATTATGGCAGGACTGGACAGCTGCATCTGAAAATATTGCCTCAGGAGTCTGCCTGTTTCTTTTAAATGAAATAAAGGCAGCTAGGGATAAAACTGAAAATGGAGGCAAAGTAAATCACTGCCTTCATGATAGGAAATGTTTGCCAGAAGTCTTATTCAACAGCTAATTGGTTTCCTTTATATACAATGCCCTAAAACTCCAACAATCTTTAAAAATGCATTTCTCCTAATCCTTATAGCTCTAAATCACAGATCTCTTAAATCTATTTAAAAAAAAAGAAAATGACATAGTACATTTCATTCAACAAATATTCATATCAATTATAACAAAGAAATTTCAAGTATTATGGCTTTTATATAATCTCCCTGTTCCCTGAGAAGAAACTTGGATATAAAAATGTACTTAACCGCCTTTCAACAAGAAAAGAAAGTAGTAACAGCCTCCCAGAGATAAAGAATACTCTTTTATGCCTTGCATGGATTTGCACCACACTGCTACTGGCAAGAAAACAACCTCCAGGCTGAAGAAAGTATTCTTTCCCTTCTACTGTTGTTCACGTTCTCTTTCTTTCACAATTCCTTGGTATCAATAGTGTATCACTAGTGCTTGCAAAGTTCACTAAGTTACAGAATGGAAGAAGGATGGCCCTGACAGAAAGAAACACATTAGATCCATGCATGTGAGATGAAGAAAACCAGGTGAGGGTGAAAATGGACTGCTTTAAAATGCTTTTATTTAAAATTTGCCATGTGCTCAAAATTCAAGTGATTACTGTAGTTTGGTGAGACTAGACACTCTATGGAGAAGCAATAGAATTGGTATTTGATAATATTTTTCTGAAAAAAAACACTAGTTAGTAAACACAGACTGTTACAGTAATAATAGACTATAATGAATTATTCATTAAACTTATATGAAATGTTTAGACACAGAAACTTGTTAATGAAGACAGAACTCAGAGACTGAGACTAGATAAGTCTGACTTTGAAAGAAAATGCAGCCTAACTGTTAGAGTAATTAAAGTTTCTAATAGCTTCCCAGGGAGGTTATAGATTCCTCTTCACTGCAAGTTTCAAAGCAAAAGTAACTTCAGTTTCATAGTCACAAGCTATTGTTCAGTATTAAATCTAAAGGCAGGAAACAAAGACAGTTGTATAGCAGTCTCTCAGACTATATACCTGCAGGTAGGGGGAAAAAATATTTAGTAGGTTTGTATGGAATGGAAAAGTCAGAATCATTTTAGAATAATTAAATCTTACCCAAAAATCTTCTCAAAAACATTTCAAAGTTTCTATCTTCAGAAAAATAAAAGGAAGCTCATTAAAAGACTGATCAACAGCTACAAAACTCATATTTGTAACATAAGGATGAAAAATAGTTCTTAAAAGGGATTATTGTTGGGGATTTTAAACATACTTGCAAGTCATACAAATATTCAGCATACGACAAATCCAAACGTGTGCATCTCAGATCTATGTGTCACAAAAAAGGTGTCACAGGGATCAATACCGAGCCCCACACCATCCAACCTCTTCATAAATGATCTGGATGATGGAACTGAAAGCACTCCCACCAAGTTTTCTGATAACACCAAACTGGGTGGTGAGATGAACAGGTTAGAAGGGTGAGCCTTTTTACAGAGAAATCTGCACAGGCTGGAGGGGTGGGCTAGCAAGGACAGCACAAAACTTAACGAAGATTAGTTCATCCACCTGGAATGACAAAACCTAAGACCCCAGTACAGACCAGGATCGGTGTGGCTGGGGACCAACCTTGCTGAAAGAGGCCTGGGGGTCCTAGTGGACAAGCTGAACACGAGTAAGTATGCTGCCGCAGCAACAAGTGCATACAGGACCCTCGGATGCATCCGCAGGGGCATCACTAGCAAGAAATAGAGCTGTGATCTTCCTACTTTACTCAACACTTATCAGACTGCACCTGGAGTTTTGTGGCCAGTTCTGGTTCCCGCATTTCAAGAAAGATGCAGACAGACTGAATAAGGTCTGAAGAAGCTCTATAAAGATTGTGAAAGGGCTAGTCTTACAATGAAAGACTGAAGAAGTTAGTTCATTCCTCCCTGGACAGCAATCAAGTAGAATCTCATTGTCAGTATTCCAGTACTTAAAGTGTGGCTAGAAAGAGGATGAAGGCTCTCTCTTCACAAGTAGCCACATGGAGAAAAGAAGAACAGGTACAAGCTGCACCAGGAGTTTTTTCTTTCTGACGTAAGAAAGAAATTTTTCACAATAAGATGATTCACTGGAACAACCTTCCTGGGAACATGGTAGAGTCCCTATTGCAGGAAGTTTTCAAAATGTGATTGGGAAGGGTTCTCGGTAATCTCACCTGGGTTCTCCTTACCACAAAAGATTGGATCGGATAATCTCTGAGGTTCATTCCAACAGGGGGCATTCTATGATTCTACTTCTTAAAAGGTACTGTACAAGAGTAAAGGCATAACTTTGTCTCTGTTCCTGCCATGAGACTAACACTAGAGTATGACTCTCAACCTTGTGTCCATGTTTCAGGAGGCATGCTGGAGACCTGAAAAACTTGTGAAAGAAATCTATAAAAACATTCAGAACTTAAAAATCTGCCTCTTAATGGGGGAAAAATAAATTAGAAGATCTCTTCATTTGACACACACACACACACACACAAAAAAAAGTCCTCATTACAATAAGCAACAGTTTGAGTAGCACTAGGCTACAGTAGTATCAACCAAACAGCAAAAGACAGAGAAAAAACAATGCAGCTGTAGCTGCAAGCAAAAAAATTGTAACCTGCAAACATTTTTGGTGCTGCATACTAGCATAGCTGTTCTACCTTTTTGATAGGGTCCTAATCAGGACTGAATACACTTGCAGTAAACATGCTTTGGTGGACATGTTATTAAGAGCAACAGAGTGGATGGGTGGAATATACCGGCACCTGCTATTTAGAACAGATAACCTATTACTGCCTTCTGGCATAACAGTATAACAGGCCTATCACGTATCTTAAGACAAGACCAGCTCTTGCACTCCCTACATTTGACAATACATCTATTATGTCCACATGATCTATCAAAAAACAACTCCTTGCTCAAGAAAGAAGCTAACAGGTATAACCAGGAAAATCCTATACTAACTTAATCTATATGCTCAACCTTTATCCTTTCTGAAAACTTCTACAGTGAGAAAACTCTAGCTAGAAAGAGAAATCATTGAAGACCTACAGCATGGTTACTTAAGTTATTGAGTACGGAACCACCCTGACTGACTTGGTGGACAAAATTACCCAGGGAACTATTTTGCCATCTTAAATGAAATTACTTTTGCAGTTGCATATCAGTTCCCAGCCTCATTCATTAAATACCACTCTGTACAGTAACTATTAAAAACTATACTATCACTCCTAGTTTTGTACTGAAGAATTATGTGGATGCATACTGTGAACAGCAAGCTAAATCATGTTCAAGTGTCTGATTTTATAAACTGTTATCCTGAGTTATAAAGAAACAAGTTGTCATCTAAGAACAACAAAATGAAAGGATCCATCTCTATTGAGTCTTGATGCGTGACATTGCCTCTCACCCATACTCCTGGATCATTTAATACTAAATTTGCTTACTTTTTAAATCTCCCATCTTCGCAGGTGAAACACAGCTGATATATAAGTGCCTCAAATTCCAAGTTATGGAGAAATAAAATCATTCATTTTCTGGCAAATGGAAATGTATATTAAATTACAGTCTTCCAGACACAATGCTGCCAGGAATCTCTCACCTATCTACGCTGCAGATTCTTTGCCTTTTAAAAGCATAGAGTGAATTCAGCACAGGATTAATACCTCTATTTGTTGATGGGTGATGCTATCTGGTCATGCTATGTATCTCTTTTTTAAACAATGATGGTTCCCTGGTGAATTAAATTGCTGTGTCAACAGGGTATCTAGTTCCCTAGAAACCTTTTATTAAAGGGCTGAAGATAGTGTGAAAATATATTGCAACATCTAAATTACTGTACTATTTCCTCTTCTTTTATTGTGGCCTTGCATCAATGTTTTCTTTAATAGATTGGATTCTTGAATGAAACATACTAAAACGTTCCCAAAACATTTCTACTTCTCATTCTGTTTAGATACAGAATCATTTAGTTGTCTCAGTTTATAAACTTTTGCTAGGTTGGTCTCTACCGATTTATCTGAGAAAATATCAATGCTGTCGCTTGAAAAGGTGCAAGATATAATGTAAAATAAATCTCATTAATGGGCTTTATCCTTTACACCTTAGGATAGCAATTATGGAGAGTCTTTCCTGCCTACCATATCATCAGTGTTTCCATTTGATAAGGATGTGGTGCCTGGTGATTCCCAGCTGCAGAGACGTACCCTTTCAGATAATTAACAATGTCACAGCCAGAAAAGTCTGAGTCAAGGTCTAAACACCTTTCAAAAGAAACCTACTTGAAATGAACCACTTAGGAGGTCAGCATGGCCTTTCCATTTACATGAGGTGGCAGATTTCTCTTTTGCCACAGGATTATCTTATCATTCTTCGAATTTCTTGTCATCTTCCTGGCCTTTCGGTATTCAGACTACAGTGATGGCATTCTTACACCCTATTCTGTCTTGGGCTAGAAAATGTATTGCTTTATAATTTTGTAAAAGGACCCACTATCTTGAAAAAAAATATTTAGCCATTTGAATTATTCTGACTTTCTGCAGTAGTCACAGACAGAAATTCACACATTGCTCTGATATCTTACAGAACTCTGCAATGAAGTGCTTCGCTCTTTCCCTCCAGAAGTAGTTCCATTAGGCAAGATATAGACAAAGTATAAATCTATTCTTAAATATCAAGCAGTATCTAAGCACTTGGATGGACAGAATTATACCAAGATCCTGGAACTCATAAATATGGTTCTTCTTTCTGTTGGTTTTTGGTTTGTTTGTTTGTTTGTTTGTTTGTGGGGTTTTTTTTAACAACATAACTCAGTAATATTGATTGTGCTTTCAAATTGACCATACACTGCTCATTAGAGTTCTGCATCATCTCTCACAAAGTCTTGCTTGTTAAGGGCAGATGTTGTGGGTTGTTTTGGGAAACACAGCCATAATATTACATTCTCTTGGACTCCTATTGCCACTCCCTACCACAGAACAAAACACCAGAGAACGTGATGGATTTTGTATTTAGGAAACCGTACATAGGTCTTTAAGGAATGGAGAAAATATTCAGACACATTCAGGAACCTGATGACTTCTAGGCTGTATTTATGGCAGTAATACAATCTGCTGAAAGCATCAAGTTCTGATGACTGCTGAAGAGGTCATGGCTGAGCTCAGTCAGTGAGTTAACACAGAGGAAAAGAAACAGGAAGAATAGGCGAGATTTGTCAGGATTTCTACAAGGCTCTTTTGAGATCTTATTTTCCTGGAAGTCTAAATACTACTAGCATATGAAACAACAAGGAGTGAAATCCTGGTCCCAATATCAACTGCATGGGTTTTGCTACTAAATTCAATGTCTTGGGATTTGTTTATCATTCTAGAATAGATGGAAAAATGTGCGGGGACACAAGGAAAGAAATAGGGAAAGAAGAAAATGTTCAGTCATTTTTCAGACATCTTTTTCAAGCTCATCTACAGTTCCACCCTTGCTCTTTAGCCTCAATTCAATAAAGCAAATATGCTTCAATAGAAAACATGTTTATGGGTTTTCTTAAACACCCACAGATTTCCCAAGAACTTCATTTTTGTCAGCAGTTATCTTCTGCCAGAGCTAATTTGCTATGCCTCCCATGTCCCTTTACCTATGTGATGTCTTCCACAACAGCTGCCCTATCCAGCTGTGCAGTACCATGCACCCCTTTTGCTGTTGAGAGCCCGTAGGACAGCTAACCACAAATACTTTGCTCACTTAGAGTCACTAAACTCTCCTGGATGAGAACGTCATGCCATAGACCTTTGGCACAGGGGGAACAAGGGAGTTTCACTGTGCATCATTTTATGCTCATTTATAACAGATCTCTAACCTCAATACTGTTCTTCAGAATTTTTTCTTTCCCCTGGGAAGAATAAGAAAACCCACGTTTTCTGATGAGTGGGATTCCTGTGAATATCTGTCACTTCAGTCAAACTTTGTTTCTAGTAGCTTGATCACAGTGATTACAAATTTATCTCCATACACAACCCAGTTTAAGAAGGTAGCCCATCCCTCATCCTTTAATTGTATCAAAGCAGCCTATAGGAATTTCAGTTGGACCATATTTTTTGTCATTAATATTTTATTAAGATGTGTATAAACTAATGGCTGGATAAATTTGCTTGTCCACAGCAGTGCTAAGTTTTCATGGGTTGGCTTAAGTCTTCTGCAATGTTATAAGCTAAAGTTATAAATGGCATAAGGCTCACACACACAAAAAAAGCATAGCTAATTGTGATGGAGGAATAATGCTAGCTCAGATATGACAGGCAAGACACTTTGTTAAGAACACGCATAAAGGCTAATATTACTATCTTCCCCTTCATAGGTGTATAGACATAACAGCAAGTGCTGAGAAAAAGAAAGTTCAGAAGCTTAGAAGTGAGGTATTAACAGGTTGAAACTTTACTTTCTGGAATACTCTGCTGGCTTTATGTTGTGCCAATGACATCTATGACCATGAAAGCATAACTGGACCATTGAACACCAAATGTTCCTAAAAGTTCCAAATTAGCTTATGCCTGTTTAGTCGTAAAATCAAAAACAGAAGTAACACTGACAACCAGTATTGTATTTTATTTGCAAAAGGCTTTTTCTAGAAATTTGCCTAATAAATCCAGAACTTGGAGGTTTTCTAGGGCACCAAAAAGTACTCAGTCAATTATGCATTAACTGGGGATAGTTTGCTATTGCTTTTTTGGCTTCCCTTGTTTTTAATTCATTATTATTTTCTTCAGCTTATTCAGCTTATTATTCCTTTACATTTTACTTGGATTTTTAAACCAGAACTTATGGAATATCTCTGTTTGAAGAGGAAATGCTCAGTACTAAATTGTGCATCAAACGGATTGTGAATCTTTCTACATCTGACAGGTGTTTGACCTGAACTGACTTTGCTTTTGCACCCCAGCACAGTTCCACTCTCTGGACATCTGGTGCCTCTCTCTGTGTCAGGCTTCTGCTATATTTGAGACATACAAGAGTGTACACAGATGAAAGAGTAATATTCCACAGAATTATAATAATTTGAATTTTACCAAGCTAGGAGTTAATTATCTATATAAGAATGATCATGTTTCAGATGAGATAGGTATTTAAAATTCTCTGGTGTCTGACCACACTTGTACAATAGGTAAAATCTAAGCAAGTTAATTTGAAGTACTAGAAAGAGCCCAAAAAATTATTATTAGTTCTGCCAGCACTGCTACTAAGTGTTATGGAGTATGCATGTCTTAATGAGCATTTTATTATATTCTTTTTATTCACCATTGCGGGAAATGTCATCAGTTTAAATGTGCTACTTATCACTTTTGGTAAAGAGCTTTAAAGGTCTACAGTTGCTGGATGATGTGCTCCAGAATTCACTGCAGCAGAAACTCATTACTTAGGTGACTTACCCTTACCTTTTAACGTTGCAATACTGAAGAAATTAAATCCTGGCTTTCATATAATTAAAATTTGAATTCTGATTTTACATTCCTGTTTTACAATATTAACATATTTTAAATATGTTTTAAGTTACTTAATATGTTATTAAAGATATTTTAGTTATTTAAATTTTTCTTGTTATTATTATTCAGCAGTGTAATTATCACTGGGCATGTTACATTCTAAGCGTAAGTGTTACATTCTAAGACATAAGTGTATTACTCTTAAGGTATCTTGCTTTCTGAAATTCACTCCTCCCCTTAGTCTACCAGAAGTGGAATTTGTAAACCTTGTGGACATGCTACACATTCTCTCTTAGCAGCCACAAAGGGCAGAGGTCTTTGAATCAAGCATCTGAGTCAGATGGTTTGAATGCTAAATGTGTATAGCATTCATTATTGTTAATTTAGAGTTATTATCTTTGAGCAGATGGTTCTCATGGAGAAGCTATTTGACGTTTTTGAACATTTTGATATCTGTATTTTCATCTACATGACCAAGTGGTAAATACTTAAAAAAACAGTGAAGAGGAACTGGCCAGACCAAGAGATGAGGAATATTCTAAATGGTGAAAATAGGTTGGTAGTGACTCAAATTTTTCATCATCTGTGTTCTCTTTCATGGCCTGTATAAAGTCATTTGCCTCTCTCTGTTTTGTTCTGCACATCCCAGAATCACAGCTGGCACTGGATGATATTGTTTTTGTTAGAGAAGAACAGGTCTGAACACTGAGCAATCAGAAAGAGTGGAGCAATCCTGGGAAGGCTCTGCTAAGCATGTCTCTGCAAGGCTCTTCCTTTCAGCTCCATGTTGTACGGCTTTTTTCTTTTTTTTTCTTTTTTTTTTAATTGCCCATACCACATCTGTCTGACTTAATATGATAAGTTCCCTGAAGTAGGAACCTGTTCTACTTATAAAGCACAAAGCACTCTATAAATTCAAGGATGTGGTATGAAAAGTAACTACATTTGCAGTAGTTGTTTTCTAGTCTAGTTCAAAGCAGGGAAATAAAAGGTAGGAGACTCCCAATGCATGAGCTGCAATAAATGTCTTCAGCCCTCACTCCTGGGTTGCTCCATGTCAGCTGAAGGAAAATAACCACAATTCTTTCAGTAAGCAGATAGAAGGAAAGAAAGGGGACATGTATTTCACTGTCATCTGCGTCATGGGATCTGGAGGGTCTGTGTATATATCGAAAGGTGAAGGTTAGGGACAGAAGAGCAATTGCAACACGGTTGCTAGGAAATACTCCTGAGTTGGCCAGGCTGCTGCCTCGAGGTCCCTTGCTAACCATGAAACAACTCTGCTACTATTCTAAATCCATTAATCCCCATGAAATTGCACTTCACGAGGGCTGTGGACTGAGCGCAAAAGGAAACTCGCCTGCAGTGCAGGTAGCAGACACGATAGGTCAAACGTGCTATGTGGGAAACTTCATCAGTTAAAATGAAAGGAAGCTCATCTTGTTCTGCTTTTTTGTAATGAAGATATTTTAAATGCTGTACAACACCTAGATTGTAAGACTGAAGCTATATATGTTATATATGTAAGACTGAAGCTATATATATATATGAAGCTATATACAGGAGTGAATTAAATAACTGAAGCATGAGCTAGAGATTTTAGAGGAAAATAATCAAAAATAAAATAGGAATGTCCAAATTCCCATATTAATCATTATGTTCAAGTAAGACAATATATTTTGATGTAAAACTAATCCCTGTTGCTGTCTCCATCTGTTTGAAAGATAATGTGGGCAGAACGGTGCATGGGATTTACCCTAGTGGGAGACAATAATGAGAAGTTAATCACAATACTAGGAAAATACTTAATTACAAGATTCTACAACGATCTTCAGTTAATAATGAGCAGACTATACTTAGCTACCCCAACACCTTCATGCCACAGAGCTGCGTCTACACCAGAAACCAAACTAACCACAGCCATTCCCTTAGAATGCAGCTCAGCCTGTCTGCACCTTAACATCTCTTCTCCTCTTCATTCTCCTAGACTATACTTACCATAGACTTTTTGTGGCTTTCATTCTCTTCCATCTGATGGCATCCCAGTTATACCTTCACAGTCCTGTTTTATTTCATTGCAACTTATTTATTCTGATAGCTGCCTACAGAATTCTGCAGGAGGCATTTAGGACGCACTTACAGTCGTACAAGGGCTTAGCATGATGTATTCTGTGCAGACAAAAAAAAAAAAAAACCAACTATTCCTGGTGTTTGAACAGTCTAAGGAGTAGTTAGAAGGATTGTCCCAAAGGATAACAGTTGCAGGGGAAAGTTACATAAGCAGGAGTTTACCTGTTAATGCCAGAAGCAGGCTTGGCCCTTAATGTGTGTGCTCCATAAGCAGTTCAGTCTGGCGAGGTTACAGGTGGAAAAAGTTTAGCTGAGAGCATCAGGGAAAGTATTGTTAGGTGTGAGACACACCTGACGGTAACCAAAATGAGGACACCAGAATGACAGCAGTGTGGAGTTAAGGTTGTATATTACACTACACAACAAATGCCTACCAGCACTGAAAATAAGAAGTAGGTGGGAAAATTGATTTTTCCCACCAAGAACTCAAGAAAGCCACAACAAAATCACACAGTGGTTTTAAATTATCAAAGGCTGTCATATTTAACAAAGAAGGGTTCTACTAAAAGTTGAGAAAGGAAGCTTCAGAAACAAAAGCCTATATGAATGACCACTTGAATATGTCCAGTTTTTAGTATTTCTTTCACCAGAACAAATAAGTTAACATGGGGGATTCCTTCACCACAGTCTAAAGATTCAGGACTAGTCCTAATGTTTGGGGGTAGAAAAAGATTCATTCCAAGCTTGGGGAGTCAAGCACACAGTACCAGGCAGAAGCAGAAGGAAGCCCAAAGACTAGGGTTCAGTGCTACCAATGACACACCTTCTAAGGATTTCAAAGGGACTGGGAGTGGCCTGTGGTCTTAACCTGAATCCTAGGCAAGCGTTTTGGGAACAAAAGTGTTTGTTGTCTGCCTCCTGTGGTAGATGCTGCTATTGCTTTACCATGAGCCATGGGTAGTAAGTCAAAGGCTCAGAGTGCACCCTGTAAGCAAAAACTTGCAAGAGTTGGTCCACTTCCTAAAACTGAATGCCAAATATCAGCTGGCACATCCAAAATACTGCTAGTTATTATGAACATGATAAATGCTACACTCCAGTCCTTTCTTTAACTTTCTCCCTTCATAGCTCACAAAGAGAGGCCTGTGGCTAAGAAATATCTCTGGTTCACCGAAAGGGGACAGGATGAGGGTTGGATGTGCCTACTTATTAAACATCAGATAATAACATTTTGCTGCAGATCTGATTAGGACTCTAAGGACACTGGCAATCTAAATGGCTTAATGTGATTTCCCAGTATGAATATGTAAGGTACTCCCAGGATTTAGGGCCAGTATTTCTGGTGTCTCAATTAGGTTTTTTTGTTTGTTTTCTTTTTCTTTCTGCCCTATAAAGTAGTTGAATAAGAGGAAAACCACAAACACTAGCACTCATTTAAATTCCATGTCTTTTGTATCATGGAACTTAAATTAAGAAATAAGTACAGAAAACTTTCTTAAGGGTAAAAGTTTATCCTCTTAAATACTCTCCATGGAGAAACTGTGTTGAGTCATCTTCATTATGGCACAACAAAACATTACTTCAGACCTAAAATGATTACTGTTATGAGTCAGTTCATCAATTGTTTTAGATCTAAAGTCATGTTCCAGCATTGTCATGTATTGCAGGAGGCTTAACTAACTGAGGAGCAAGGCAGAATAGTTTGACAAGGAGAGAAATGTAGGTCTCACAGATATTGCTTCTGAAAGAGAACAAATACCAGAACTGTGTGATTCTCAGCTCTGTGTCACACCTAAGTGTCACAGTTCAGTTCAACACCTCTCTCTCTCCCTTAAAAGGCCCTCCTGCCTACAAGCAGGACTTAGGGTCAAAAAGAAAAAGGTTCCTAACAAAATCAATGTGCATACTTCCACTAGGTGTCTCAAATAAACCCTGTGACAAATGTCAAAAATAAGCCTTGGGAAATTACCTATTCTATGTGGAAAAAAAAAACCAATGCACAGTGCCTTGCCACTGACATGTAGCTACACCCAGCAAACTTCAGCAGGTGCGGTAATTGAAGGTTACAATCCTGTGATTAACAACAGCTAATTTTGAAGTACAGATTAGGCTCATTTCAGGCATTAAGCCCTGAACAAAACTTAATTTTTAAGAGTGCTCCAAGGCAGGAAAAGAACTCTTGACCTCAGTGTCCTTGAAAATGTGGTCTTCTTATTGTAAAAACACATAGCGGATTCTGACTATAGTTCTGCTGTACTTGAGAAAAATCACTATGATCAAGTTTAACATGGCTATTTCTAACATGTTAATATATTTTAGAAAAAGAAGCATAAATTTGCCAAGGACCTTGCTTGAAAAAGGAAACAAAGAAGTGGGCCTTCCGTAAAGAACTTACTACTCCAAATCAGAGGCAACAACAACCGCAAACAATAAAAAGGGTGTGAGAAAGAAGAATATATGAAAGAGTATGACATAAACAAAAGTATTAAAAGTCTATAAGATCCCAAATGCTACACATATGACTCTTGATAGAACTACGTCAAGTAAACTTCTGATTAAATATTTCATTTTCTATATTTAATATAATTTCTTCAAGGTCGTCCACACAGATTTCTGAACAGTTCTCATTTATGATTTCCATTGCAAATGGTTAAATTAAGTCAATGTTGTACATAACAGTTTACACTTGCCAAACTTTTCAAGATAATATTCAGCAAAAGCAAGAGCAACTCAGTGCTCATTCATAACTATACTCCCATTCTTACTAAACCAGTGAGATTATCTTTGCAATTTAGCTTTGGTCATCTAAATTTAAGCTTTGATAGTAAGGCAGATCCCATCCTTTGTGTCCTCATGAGAATTCACTTTAAAATAGGATGTTTTGAGCTGTTTCCTCATGAGTAAATTCCACTCCTTCCTTGCAAATCTCCACATTACTGGGGTGTGTCTCCAGGTGAGGCTGAAGATTAAGACAGGAATTTGTCAGAGCCCCAAGGCAACAGGATTGATGAAAGAGGAGTGTGCGGCTTTAGCTGAGATCAGAGCACCACTCTCTGGACAAATGCTTGCAGCATTTTCTTACCACCACATGGTAGTTATTCCTGTTCAATTGTTCTTTGATACACTGTTCTGTTTCCAGAATTGCTGAAGAAGGGATGTCATATCTTCAGTACTGGCCACTTTTCTGCCAAATCTGCTTCCTTTGTGAAGCAATAATATCAAGTCAGAGATCAACAGGACTGGTAGAAACCGCTGCCCTGAATTAGCAGAGCTTTTTCTGGATATTTAGCACTATGACAACAATTGTATCATCTGAAAGGCTTGGCAGTTAGAGTAGAAATTTAAAAGGGAAAAAATGCTTTTCCTCTCAGTCTTAGAGAATGATGAATTGTCCTTAGTAGGATCAAAATACTCTTATTTCTCAGCCTGATCTTGGGATCCATTAAAAACAGATCAGTCTGTAGCCGTAGTTCTGATGTTTTCCTTCATATATACATTTAGTGATGAAATGTATGAAAAAACCCCTAAGGTTGACTTCTCAAACAGTACTGCTAGTGGCAGGTTTTCTAATCTACCAGGAGAAAAATTAGAAGATCAATAATGAGTGAATGGCACAAAGTAGAATGGAAATCAGTTCAAAACTTAGGTTTTCTGTGGAATGAGATTTCTGCTGCTACTGAACTATTTGTGCATGAAGGACAGTGGTACATCAATCGTTTTCATGAGTACCACAGCAATGTTTTGGAACATAAACTCTTTTCAAGGATGGAAAATATGGAGGTAGCATGATATATTATGGGTAGCAACCTGGAAGAACGGACAACAAGAAAGACATAAAAGAAGATATGAAAATAGGAGAGTCAGCCAGTACATTGTGGTTGAGTTCATAAGTGATATGGAATGGTTTGGGACTGAAAGAAGATAACAGGCCAGTTCTTCAGTCCCTGAAAAGTCATATAATCTCATTACAGTGAAGAGAAGTATAGCACTTTTCCTCCTCTAATGATCTTACCCAGGATGTAAGACAGATTGTATGAGACAAATCCATGCGCACAAAACAAAGAGCTTAAAGTTGATGTATAACTCAATGGACAGACTGTCAACAGGCCTGCTGGAAGTGCTGACACGTGCAAGCAAAACAGAAAAGCTGTCCCTTTCTTTCAAGGGACAGCAGCTGTATGGCTCCATTTTAGCACATTCCTTTGACATACAAGCAGTAGAAAACCAATGCTGTAAGTGCTGTGCGTCAACGGCACTCAAGTAACAGGAGGAATACTCGCCATTGAGTAATGCAGGTAACAACACTGAACAGATGTAATTTCATTTTCTCTTCTCTTAAGAACAAGATGGATGAAAAAATGTGTTATAACCAGAGCAACATTAGCACATGTCCAATAAGACAACTAACATATTCCATCTGTTATTATTGCCACCTTCAAAACCTGCCCAGCCCTCATCACATAGGGTTTTACTCAAGAACTTGAAAATTTATAGACATAGGGAGACTTTTGAAGTCTGACTCAGAAAAAAGCAAACATAAGTTGGCTACTGCCAAACTGTTAATGAGCACATAAGTAAACAATGAAGGAAAAACCATTTACCTCTGAAGATTATAAAAGAGGATACAAGCAAGGACTTCAAATAACAAAATGGTAGTGAAACAGGGGAATGTTGGGGGGGTGGTGTTCTGATGTTGGTTTTGTTTTTTAGTTTCAGTAAAATTAAAGCTCATTCAAATCTATTTTGGCAGGTTTTACTTTTGTACAACACAAAAGTAATAAAAAAACCCATTTATTCATATGCGTACCAACTGGTATGTTTGTTTTCTTTTAAACATAACAGAAATTTGATTCAATCCTTCTGCCTCTATAATGGGTTTGGAAATGCTACTTCTGTAATTGTTTTTTGTGTGTGTGTGTGAGTGTGTGTTCAGAAATCCACATGTTCTATTGTTTTCTTAGAGCTGTTCTAAAGTCTTGGAGCTGCATGTGAGAGGTGACCAAATGTCTTGTGATTACCCTTAGCTCCTCCTCCTCCAGCTGAATTTACCTATATGAATAAGGATCTAAAATCACATTGTTCACTGTCTCTGGGTCAAATCTGAGGTATTCTCAAAGTTCAGACCAGAATGTCTGAATACACCACCTCTACTTCTCTGTATATCCAGCCACACTTCAGACTGCTGCACTTCTTTATGAGCAATGACAGAGCAACTAAAAAATATTCTTGAAAAAAGGTAGCTCCATTAACAACTTAAACCTGAGGTTTAAGAAGCAAAAGAAAGAAGCAAAAAGATCGTAAAGGAAACATGCAAAGAGAAACAGACTGCAGCTGAAATAGAATTACCTGATTTCATCCAGCAATACCAGCTAGGTTGGAAAAGATTTCTTGTAATGATAAAAGAAACAAGACAGTACTGATTGATGAAGAAGTGAGAGGTTCTTTCATGAATGTGTGTGTGGAAGCCCAGGCTGCTGTGTTGTCATCTTAGCCACTCTGCAGACTCGAAACATGTCATAGCACTGTTCCTGCAGGACAGAAAGGCACCACTGACTCCTTCCTAGGAAGTCTTAAATGTCTGTGAAGACCTACAGCCCCCATTTCTGCATACCAGATCCCTTGCACGAAGTCTTGCTGATGCTGGAGTTTAGATGTGCCACTTCCTCCCATGTCTTCTGCAAGCTCCAGAAATGGAGGTCCCTGTGCTGGTGGCTCCTACAGTATTTGCATCCACCATAGATGTTTAAGAGGTACGATTTTGGCCTGTGCCAATTTGCTCTTTCACATTTAATTTCCATTTAGTCTTCCAGGGAGAGAAAGGGCCAGAATTCATGGTACAATATGCAATTTGGCTACAGTCCACATGCAGCATAGGTGAAAAATACTGACGCAAGACATTGTAGGCCAGTGCTACAAATACCTCAACAGAGCACACGATCTCTTGAAGTACACATTGAGTCATGAAAAATTTGAATTTTGATCATAAGAGAAATATAATTTTGACTCTTAGAAGACGTTGATATTATAGACAGAGCAAAATAAACGTAAGCAAAAAGAGCTATTGCTTTTCTGTCCTCTAATAAATACATTGCCTTTTTTCTATCTAGTACTTAAATATTCTTATTATTGACTTAGAAACTGAACAAAATCTGTCAACAAACACAATTTCATTAACTGCAATAAAACTCTTGTCCACCCACACGATTGGTATATTTGGCCCATTGAGTCATGGTCTTTAAAAAGGATATTTCAACAAAATTTTTTAACTAAGAAATTTAATTTCACTTTCTTTATACAGTGTAATACAATTCCTTAAAGCAGAGAGAAATTATATGAGATGTAATTTTTGACATTGACTCTCTACAGAGTAACTATCAAAATTATTTATGTTAGGAAAAATTACCCACCAGAAGAGCCAGCAAATTTACTGAAACACTAAATCACAGAATCTACAGTATCAGTGTGAGTCAACAGCAGCTATGAACACTCATGAAGTATTCAACATCTCACAAAATAAATTCACATATGGCTGGCACTGACAGTATCCTACACCAGTATCTCACTCAGGTCCTGCCTCCTTCTACCAAAAATTCAGGTAATTTAAAATGCAAGATTCTGGCTATTTAAAGTGCAGGGTAAATGTATGAAAAATGATGATGTGCACTAGTCTTATTCACATTATCTACAGATGTAACTCACATAGTCTTACATGTCTTTATTCAGTAACGTATAACGCTGTTGTGTCAGTATGGTCTGTTTCTGTTTTCTACAGATAAGGCAGGAAAAATGGAGATGTATAACAGAATAGACACTTAACAATGAATGTTTCACTTTGTTATACAGGAGGGGGGACTGTGATAGGCAGCATCTTCCACAAAAGAAAGCAGACCTAAGGAGGCTTTTCGAATCAGAGGGCTATTCAATTCCCATCAAGGAGAGATTTGGCAGCGCGGGACACCAGCCTAACCAGAGTACACTCAGTCTTGAAATGCCTGCTGAAAAATGGGAGTAAAAACTTTCTTAGTTCAAACTGTATTTGGGGGAAATTATTTGTTTATGTGTACTTCCTTTAGCATTTTACCATATTTTACCCCCCTGACATCCCTCTAAGCCAACAGCTGTTTTAATATAAACATAAAGCACCTAGTGCATTTTACAAAATATTTGCTCTGTGGCTGTACTTCTTCCTGAGTAGCTTCAGGAAAAACGTAACTCTCTAACACATACGTTGAAAACTGGCTGTAAAATTAAATGCATAAACTAAGGCAAGACACAATAATAGCAGGTCAGATCTTGAAAGTGCTTCTTCAGTGCAACAGTCTGAATCATTAGTAAAGCAACATCACATTCACTAGGGTTTTGCTCTTGCCAGTGGCGGCTTAGAAAGGATGCCAACACTAGGCTTCAGAAGATACCTTCCCAGACAAAAATTTTTCTCCCTGCTATAGGATTTCTTTGACATTGGCACAACCCTAAAACCTGTCGTATTGGTTATGTCTGGTTTTAAACCCTTTAATGCTTACAAGATAGTTGAAAGCAGACAAAAGCTTTGGCTGTGACCTTAGAGAAACATTTAAAACGCATCCAATTAAGACCTCACTGTCTGTAAGCACTATTGATCAATGAAACCCATAAAAAGATTACATCTAAGCACTAGAAATGCCCAAAACACTCACTATCTAAAAGAAATAAGGATTAAAACAAAAACAAAAACAAAAAACAAAACAAAACAAAAAAAAAAAAAAAGAAGAAGGAAAAATAAATAAGAGAGCAGAAAATAAAGGAAAGCTCTTAACAGAAGCAGGTTGTGCAGTCATTGCCTGACGCAAGAGTATTTGACTTCCACAGTGGATGTACCTTTGCAATGCACACAGGCATACACAAAGCAGCACCTCTCTCAGCTAGAGAAAACTGGTGTCAGCTCTGCTTCAGTAACGCTTGCCAGAGAGCTTGAGTTTTAAGCATAACCAGAAGTGAGTCAAGATTTTCTCATAGGGGCAATTTAGCTTCACAGCACACCTGCATTAAAGTTAGCCCAGATATGTCTAATTCTGCTCCTCTGTGTTGGCAGTGCAGCTCAGCTGTGTTGAAGGGGCCAAGTCTGAATTCAGGAATTAAAAATACACACAGGAAATAAACAAACAAACAAAAAAACAAACAAAAAACACCAAAACCCAAAAAAAAACCCACCACCCAAAGAACGAAGCAAACAAACAAACAAACAAACAAAAAACAAAAAAAACCACACCAAAACCCTGTAACTCTGATATGAATGATCTCACAAGGAGTGATTATTTCTTTCTTTAAACAATTGTTTTGTACTTTTCCACCTAAAGGCAAAATGTGAATGGGCATAAAGATGCAAAGGGAATTAAAAGCATTTGTTTCTTCTTGAAAAGCACAAACAATTCTTGGGCAAACACTACCTCACATTTGCATGCACATGAAACCTTTGGCCACATTTCAGGCAGCGCTGCACTTGTTCCCAGAAACAACATGTTGGTATAATATGAAGAGCCCAGCAAGCTTCCAAAATGCTGCTGGATCCCATAAGGGTTTTTTAACAAGTAGCACAAATCTTTTAAAAGTGTTTAAAAGTAATCTAGGATGTTTGGTCTTTATATTTTCGTTATGGATGTTTTTATAGCACAGTTGGAATGTTTCAGTGTTTGTCCAACTTGTAACAGTATAAACTGAGCCTGACTGGGCTTCTACAGACTAAGAGGAAAGAAGCTTAGCTTGGCACCAGCCCTCCTCTCCATGCTAAGGAAACCCAGCGCGCTGCGGTGTTCTAGGAAATGCTCCATCAAAGGATTCCTTGAAACAGAAGTGTTCATTTCTACAGTTTCCCTCAAGGAGCTGAGAGGTTTTTGTTACCTCCAGGGTATATTTCCAGTAAATGCTAAGAGACAGGTGGTCTTCTGACCACGTATTTCAAAACCAGCAAATGACACTGAGACTTTTAAAGAATTATTAATTATCAGTTCTTATCAGGAAAAAAACAAAAACAAAAACAACCCAACAATAACCAACCAAACAAAAAACCAGTAAGAACTCTATTGATTATCCTGATGCTCGATCTCACTAGCTCCTTTCCATTTTTAATTTAACCACCAATGTGTTATAGCTAAATTAATCTCAACTAACTGAATTTAAACTCCCTCCAAAAATACTAAACCCTGTTATTCCAGATAATACTTTGTGAGCTTCTCAGTCTCTACCAGTCAGCCTGCTTTCTTTACTCTCTTTGGGACACGTTTTGCAACACTTTTGTGCTGTGCATATCATCTCAGGGGAAGCAGGAGGGCCAGAGAGGTGTGAAGGTACAAAACAAAGCTGCCAGAATCGTAAAGCTCAGACTTGAAGAAACAGAGCAGATTACCAAAAAAATTAGCAGAAAGCTGTAACTGATCAAATTCAATAAACAGAGAGGAAATAAAAGTTATTTTTAACGCATAGGTCTGTAGGGTGCTACTAAGCAGCAGGCAGAGACAACTAGTCATCCCTTAGGAGACTGTAGGATATGCACAAGTGCTCCTCCTTTTGGAGAAAGGCAGGCCAAAGTGAGATATCCACTCAGTGTTCTCTTGTGGGTTAAGATGATGTCAAATGTCATTTTCAAAAGGTTGCCTTCAGAGCAAAATGAGTAACAAGAATGGTGTAATGCCATGTGCTAGAAGGAGAAAGCAATCCTAAATGAGTGGAGCTAAAGTAAGAAGTCTGGTCTAATTCATCTTTACTTGGGATTAGGTACCAAATAAATATTACCTTGTGCAAATACCACAGAGCAACATATTGGGTCCCACACTGAAACTTTCCTACTTTCCTTACAGCATCTTTGGAAATACTAAAACCATGACTGGAGTGATGTGCTCTAATTGACCCTTTATTTCAGCATGGTGGGTTGGACTGGACAGTCTACCAAAGACCTCTTCCAACTCAATGATTTTGTCATTCTGTGAAAATACTTGTTTAACTGAGTTTTTTTTAAAACCTCACTACCTGGTGACATGTAGTTACACAAAATTCATAGTTAATCATGTTCAGTACAGTTCTCATACCCCTAATCATACAAAACAGTTTCAGAAAATGATTAAAAAAATTTTAATGAGTCAAGAATCTGAAAAAAAAAATACAAAATTAAAATATTGGTAAATTTTATGATCCAAGACCACAAGTTTTCTGACTCAAGATCTTTAAAATCTTATGATTCACAACATTAATACTGAGGTGAATGTCTCTGTAACTAGTATAGTTAGACAGAAATCCGAAATTTGACTGAAGATTTAATAGGGGAAACAGTTACATATAAAAAAGAAATGTGTAAAACAGATGTAGGATACTCCAAAGCCTAAGTGGGAGCAGATGTTTTAAACAATGCCTGATTATGTTTGATTTGTTGTCCTTATTTTAGACTGTTCTCTGTTCTTGGACAATCTGTAAACACTAGCTTTCTTTTAATATTAACTTTTCAGAAGAAAAGGGAATAAATATACCAACTACTAGGACACATACAATGGGAACACTTGCTTATTATTTAAGGATAGAAGTTCCACATCTGTTCAACAGCTGTCCTGCTCTTCTGTTTACTTCAAAAGCATGTTCGTTTGAGAGTCACTTACAGGCTGTTGCCTAAAGAAGACTATTCTGGAGGAATTTAGGTCTTTATCCTGACACAGGGATTTGCAATTCTTTAAAAGCAGGATAATTCAGCTTAGAAGAAGCTTGTAGAATTTGTTGTAGAGCATATTCTTCTCTTATTCTGGTACCATGACAGATGAATCCATGACTTAGAAAAATTTTTGTGAGAGAAATTAAAAATTGTTTATTAAAATCAGTTAATTCAAACCCTCAAGTGTCCAAGAAGCTCTTTATTTTTGTTCCCATTGAACTGCATGACACAGAAATTACAAACAGCATGAGAAAGAACTAATAGAGGAATATCTATCTTCTCTTCCTTGTGTTTGGAAGAGCAGGGTTTTATCTGGCAAACTGGTAAGAACAGACAAGGGAAGGCTGAGGAATTCAATGATTTTTTTGCCTCAGTCTTCCCTGGCAACCTCAGTCCCCAAGCATCTCGAGTGGATGGACCACAAGGCAGGGACTGTGAGAGAAAAGTGCCTCCTACTGTTAAGAGAAGGTCAGGTTTGAGACCACCTCAGGAACCTGAAGTCTAAAGGGACATGACAAGATGCAACTCAGAATCCTGAGGGGATTGGCTGATATAGTTGCCAAGCCACTCTCTATGACACTTGAAAATTCGTGGCAGTCAGGCGAAGCCCCCAGGGACTGGTAAAAGGGAAACATTGTACCCATTTCTAAATAGGGTAGAAAAGAGAACTCTAGGAACTACTGACCTACCAGCATAACCTCTGTGCCTGGAAAGAACATGGAACAGGTTCCCCTTGAAGCTATGCTAAAGCACATGGAGGACAGGAAGGTGATTTGAGACAGCCAGCATAACTTCACCACGGCCAAGTCCTCCCTGACCAACCTACTGGCCTCCTGTGATAGGGTGACTACATCATTGAAAAAGGGAAGAGCTACAAAAGTTGTCTAGTTGGACTTCTGGTAGGCCTTTTGACACAGTCCCCCTTCTCTCTAAACTGGAAAGAGACAAATTTGATGGGTGGACTGTTCGGTGGATGAGGACTTGGTTGGATGGCTGCATTCCAGAGGGTAGTGGTCAACAATGTCCAGATGAAGATCAGTGATGAAAGACGTCTCTCAGGGCCCCATAATGGGACCAGTACTATTTAATATCTTTATCAATGATATAGGCAAAGGGATCAAGTGCACCCTCAGCAAGTTTACAGGTGACACCAACCTGAGTGGTGTGGTTGAACTTCCTGAGGGAGAGGATGCCACCCAGAGGGACCTGGACAAGCTCAAGAAGTGGGGCCATGTGAACCTCATGAGAGTTCAAGGTCCTGCACCTGAGTCAGGGCAATCTCCAGAATCAATACAAGCTGAGGAATGAAGGGGTAGAGAGCAATCTTGACAAGAAGGAACTGGGGTGTACTGCTGGATGCAAAGCCGGACATAAGTCATCAATGTGTGTTCACAGTCCAGAAAGCCAACCGTGTCCTGGGCTGCATCAAAAGAAGCATGGACAGTAGGTCAAAGGACATGATTCTGCCCCTCTACTCTGTCCTCATGAGACCCCTCCTGGAGTATTGAATGCAGTTCTGAAGCCCTTAGCATTGGAAAGACATGGTCCTGTTGGTATGCGTCCAAAGGAGGGCCACAGAAAAGATCAGAGGACTGGAACACCTCTCCTATGAAAACAAGGTGAGAGAGTTGGGTTTTTTCAGCCTGGACAAGAGAAGGCTCTGGAGAGAACCTATTGTGGCCTTTCAGTACTTAAGGGGACCTAAAGGTAAAACGGGAACAAAAATTTTAATAGGACCTGTTGCAATAGGACAATGGGCAAAGTTTTAACCTAAAAGAGGGTAGAGCTAGACTAGACATATGGAAGAAATTATTTACTCTGAAGGTGCTGAAACACTTCAACAAGTTGCCCAGCAAGGTTGTAGATGTTCCATTCCCTGGAAACATTTAAGGTCAGTTCGGACAAGATGCTGAGCAGCTGATCTAGTTAAACACTGATCTAGTTAACACCGATCTATTTAAAGATATCCCTGCTCATGACAATGTGGGTGGAATAGGTGACCTTTAAAGGTCCCGTCTAACTCAAATTATTTCATTATTCTATGATTTTTTGTAGTCAGGGAGAAAGCAGGAACCTGCCGGTTAATACCTGCTAATCTCAGGTGTTCAGACATCAAAGGACCTCAGAACAAATTCCTGTCTTTGAAATATAAACTTCCAGGAATTATATGTTCTACTTTTCTTTCACAATTTAAAGGGCTCTGTCTCGTCTTTTCTGGTTGCAATGACCATGTTACTCATCCCTTCCATTTTTCTCTACTTTCATCAACTGAAACTGGCCTGCCCAAGGATCAAAAAACTTTAAAAATTATGCAAGGTTGAAGATAAGAGTGTAGTGGGATATATTTCATTTAGTTCCAGCTTCCCATATCCTCAGCCTCTTTTTCATCCAGTAACAACAAAATATGTGGTAGCCATTAAGCAGAAGGCAGGTTGCTATTATTTCTGCTAAAAGCCACACATTGTGTTGAGTGCAACAAAATAACTCCTCTTTTTACAAATATGATAATAAGAACATTATAAAATATTCTTTATTCCCTTCTTCCTAAGCATTCCTGCTTCTTACAGTTACCATCCAGCAGTACTTCTGCTGCTTAGATTTCTCCACATTCCATTTCCTTTCTAAAAAGCCCTAAGAATGTTTTATTAAACTTACAGATGCAACAGTCTTCTTAGTAGCATCGCATGCATGCTATGTAGCACGGACTAAATGATGTTCAAGGACGGTCATCAGAGCTATCACATCATGAATCTAAGAAGAATTCAAGTGTTATTTGGACCACAACTACCAAAGCCACTGGTTATGACAGTTTCTCATTTCTTTGTGTACGAAATGTTTCTTCTTTCTTCCAGGAGTTCGTACTCATGGATCTAAAAATACAAACTCTGCTTATACCAGAGATTATGAAGACATCTCCAAGTATAGCATCACTCCTCTCTTTGCAAAATGGGGTCTTCTGTATCAGTGTGGAGACCTATGAGTAAGTAGGAATGAGCTGTGATCCAGAAACTTACCTTAATGCCTTCTGCTTCTTCTAAGTTTGGTGAGAACGAGCTCACCAGAATTTACATACACTTTATCAGAGTTCAGTGTGCTCAAGTCTTGTCTTTGAAGATAGAAATACCAGACAAACCACACAGGTCATCAGTACACTAATGAGAACTCACATGGAAGATAAAGCATGTCCACTGATCCCAGCAGTTCACCTGACTTCCTACTGATCATTCAGATTAATCAGATTAGTTTTAGGAAGTCTGTTGTATTCATTCATCTAATTTTAGTTTCTGTGAATTTTGATTAAAGTAAAAATCTTGAGATAAAATGCAGGCATACAATACATATCACTGAGGTTTGTATAATTACTTTTTTATAAAGTTAACAAAGTAATAATTCAAGCTCCCATTAGCCACTGCTCTGATGTCATCTCATTACTTAAAACAGTTGTAAAACATTTCTTGAAACAACAACTAATAACAAATAGTTATGATCCTTTCCAAATTACAAATTTAAAAAGTTAAAGACAAAGCTAAAGCTAGCTTCTTCATTCATGCCTAGAGAAATAACAAATAAAAGTCTTTTAAGAGTTAATAATGAAATCAGAGAGAGAAGCTGTAGCTTTGCAAGCTATTTCACCATTTTCCCTCCCCTCATCTGGATTGGATCCTGTTAGCATATGAGTCAGCTAATTATGAAAGACTTCTCTGAAATTAATTAGATGAACCCAACATCTTTAACAGAAACAGATCTTGTGACCTGGCAGAGTTCCCATCACAGTCCAAATAAAGCCCACCCAGATGTGACCACTTCCTTTACTGTAACTCAAAGACCAGAGCGAAATATCAGTATGAACTTCCTCAGCTAAGCATCTTTCCAGTTTACAATTTACTATTCTGATGAAGTAGACCCAGAGATAAATTAGTCTGATGTTACTGAGATCCAAGTCATGATTTTGAATTAAAATATGCCTGTTTACTATTGCCTTCAGAAAATGACCAGGATGGACAAAGTAGGTATTTTGAAGTAGCAAGTCTGACAAACTTAAGGGTTTGTAAGCTTGTCTAAGGGAACTATTATCTCAACCCTGCTTTCCAGTTTTAATATTTTCAAAAGTAATTATGCCTGGTGCATTTCACTGCACCTGGTAAAATGACTGAGCATTTTGGCTATTGATCTGATCCCATTATCTTTCATGTTAGTTTTTAGATTCCATTGAATTCAATCATCATTGAACTGAAGTTCTGTCATAGCTTACTGCTTTGAAAAAATGGTTGGGAAAATAAGAAACTTTAGTTGGTTTTGTTTCTGTGAGTCAATCCACTGGCCTAAGAGATTAGTTTTCCAACAAGCCCAAGCTATGCTATAGCTCAATCACAGACTTGCAAACCTAACTCCCTGAAGCTAAGAAGAGACTGAGGCAATAAAAGTGGTAACCTGCACCATAAATGAACATTTAATTCATTTAGCAAGTCTGATGTGTGAGCAGAACTGGCCAGTTATCTGTTTAGAAAAGTGATACCACTCACACCTGGTTAACATCAAATAAAAGAGCTGGGGGAAGAAGAAAAGTCAGCAGTAAAGGCAGAAACAAACTGCAAACTTCGACAGCTAAGACAAAGGACAATTTCTCTAACCACTCCAAAGCCATCAAAGTGAAAGAAGATATACGTCTTGATCCTATGTAGCTGCTTATCCTGAATTAGCTATATAACTTAATGTGGACCTTTGTCTTTGTTCTAAGAAAATTCAAAGTAGACAAGGCTAAGTTTGTCACATGGATCTCTGGAAATCTTGCTGGGAAGTTCATTTTTTCACTTCCTCTCCCATTTAGAGGAAATAAGTGTTTTCAATGCACAGGTTTTTTTCAGTGGGACACAAAAGTGTGACAATACCAAAATAATCAAATCTCTTTCAGCAATTTAGATTACAAACTGACTTTCAAAGCCTGAAGGATTAGGTTTGCTTATAGTACTGAGAATATGGCCAAACTCTTTTCTTGTCTTGTGTTACTTAAAATCAACAAATGCTGTAAAGAAAGGTAAAATTTGGCTTCTTAGAATACCCAAAATTAGAGCTTTAAAAAGATTCTATCTACCCACACTAGTCAGTAGTGATATTGACTTACATTAGTATTGCTATTTGGGATTTTTTTGTTTGTTTTTTGTCTGTTTGTTTGCTTTTAAACACGACTAATTAATAGTCTCCCTTACCTTTTTAACTTTTTGCCACTTAGCAACTTGGTCTACCCAATTTAAATTTTCCAGGAGATTTCACGCATATTCATTGAGCTTTTTAGTTACATTTGACCTAATGTGTATATATTCTTTCTGTTCTTTCAACTGATATCCCATGATATTTGCTGATGTGCTAAATGTCCACTTCTTTGACCTTGAAGTTATCCAGGAGAATGATGCACTTTCATTGTTAGGTCATGGTTTCTAACGAAGATATTTAATAATACCCATCTGCTATTTATTTCATTGATTTTCTGCAACTTAGTCTAAACTAACACATGTTAGTGCTCTCCAAAGAGTAGTTAGAATCAGGCAGTGTTTTCTGATTAAATGTTTACTTTTCAGTATGTACAATAAATTTATTGCAGCAAAATTTTTTTTACACAGAAAATCCTATTTATCCTCTATATTTGTACTATAGCATGTTCCTGTGAGACAACACTCCCTTGTAAACCAAACAGGAGACACAGTTGGAACTGAAACTCTTTCAACTCTGCATCTGCCACTTTTACTATTAAGTGTTGTGAGCTTTGTACACAATTTATTGTTTTTAATTTTCTTTCACTATTAAAATGTTCTTATTCAATCTAAAATGACTTTCTGACAAAAATTAGAAGAGAAAAAAGAGTTTAAAAAGCTTATTTTGGACAGAATCTAATATTTGAAATTGGAAGTTGCGCTTCAGGATCTTTCTATGTGAAAATTCAGCTTCCCAGTGGGATCCTGCAGGGAGTATTGGCTCTACCTAAGTCATGCCACATACCCTAAGGGTCACTGCACTTTCTGAGCAGTGGGATATATAATTTTCAAGCCCTCTCTGATTCAGAGGATTTGAATGAGGCCTCTGGTAAACCACTCTCAGGACACTGCTAACCACAAGCATTCTAGGGCACAAGTATAACTACAAGAACCATCTTCTTTTTGCCACTATTTTTCAGCAGTAAAGAACCCACTTTATTAGCTGAGTATCAAGTATTTAAACAAACAGAGGAAAAATATTTCAGGAATGCTGAAACTTCAGGGTAGTTGTTTGGGCAAAATTACTACCCAAGGCCAACAGAAGCACGTGAATACTTTTAGTTAAGTAAAACTGCATTTTTCTATAAATAAAGAGTTCTCACAAAAATCCTGCTGATCCTGACAAACATGTGTCCCCGCAGCATGCCATCCATCCAGAAAGACACCATTCTGCATTTCGGTAACTTTCTTCCCTGAACTATCTGGGTTTTGCACAGAATGGAGATGGTACAAAAATCAGTGCATGAAGTTTAAAGATATTTAGGAATAAAAAGCATCCTTTTCCAAATAAAGCTAATATTATAGAAATTAAGTTACTCTGTACTAACAATAAAAACAAAAACAAAGTCCCTTTAGTATTTTGGTAAAGGAATATTTTTTTTTAATTTCTATTTAATCTGGTTCCTATTGGTTCCACTACGAGTTTCCTTCTTTTATAAGATTCATTGTTCACCCATATCCTCTTTTCTTGTTTAAGAATAACCTACCCAGGTCCTGTATAATTCTGCTATTTCAAATATATCATGGAGTGGTGAATTCTTTCCTAAAAAATATTAAAAGCCTCTTAGACACCCCTGGCAGTTTTAAAATTAATATTAGTCAAAAGCTAACTTTTTTGGCTAAATCACACTCTCAAACAGTCACCACCCAGACAATCCTGACTTTAACCTGATCACATTTGTCCATATATCCAACTTTATCCCATCATCCTGCTACAATTTCATTATCAGTGCACAGAGCTGGAGACTGTCCTGCGTGGCAAACCACAAGATACTATGCATTGGCAACTCTACATGCACACAGCATGATGTCTAACCTGAACAGCTTCCTGCCAGCACAGCCACTGTTCTTGCCTTTCTTGCCAGAGAGTCAGAGCTTGCAGCACTTTTCAGCTCCCAAAAGAGACAGTAGCTGTTCTCTGCAAGGCAAGGGGAGGATATATATTAGTTTGGTTCTCTGGAACTTCCCTCCAGTTGTGTCCCAGACCAGGCCTCTCTCCTGTTCCCCTAAAATATGAGGAAGACCTCCTGGAGGAAGAAGAGTGAGATGTAGACAGCTATGAGGTGTTTGTGAATGCTAAATATTAGCTGAGAACAGAAGCAGCAGAAGAAACAGATTCATGGAAAATAGAGAGTATATGCATTCTTATACTCGTACTCTTACACTCTCAGGGACCTCTGAAGTCCCCCAGTATATTTCAAATCTCTAGTGACTGTCCTTAAAATTTCATTGCCTAGGCTCGCTTGTCTCTCCAACAAAACCCACCATGTCACTAGCACAGGCTTGATTTTGCCAGGTGAGAAGTTTTGAGCCAGCTCTGAGCTTGATAAAGAGAATATGTCACTTGATCCTTTCTTGATCAGATTTCACAAGACAAAGTTAACTGGATTACTTATAACTGTTGAAAGAGGAGGAATAGAGAAGGTTTAGATTCTGAAAAAAAGCTAGCTTAAATAGGAAGCTTGAGATTAGAGTACACTGGACTGTTGGGAAGGCCTGGTAGATTATCAATGGTTATCGTAGCATTTTTCCACAGTTTATAATATCCTGGCAATTTTGTCTACTGCACCCTGTTGCACTTCAACAAGACATTCTTCACTTCGTATCTTCACTTATCTCTTACCATATTAAAAGCAAATGACATTCAGCCTGAAGCTCAGATGGACATTTACAAGTCAGACACAAAGATGAGAGCTGTTCCCATCAAGCTAAGAGTTACTGTGAAGCTCAACTTCAACACAGAGTAAAGAGCAAACATATTTGACCAGCCTTGCCTAAGATAAACCAATACGTATATTAGAATGTTCCAAAACAAAACGACCATAATAAACTTGTCTCCAGAGGATGACAGAAAAAACAGGCCACATATAACAGATTTTTTTCTTACTTCAATTAAAGCACATGATGTTGGTCCAGGAGAACTCCTGGAAAGTCACAGGAGAAATGACCCTGATCTCCATGTTCACAGGCTGAGGTTACAGTGTGACTCTCCAATTGCTCTCTTCTGCTTTCCTCACTGTTGGCTTTTGATTTTCAGAGCAGAGAGACAAATCCAAAACCTCAGTTTCAAAATACTACAGCACCATAATTAACTACCATTTCACATACCAAATAAGAGATAATTCTTGTGGAAAATATATTCTGTCATTAAAGACACTGAGAGAAAGAAGCCCAGAAGCCAAAGCCTCCCACTAACACTATTTCTAAAGTCTTGTTTTGCTTTGCAACGTTCATGTTTAAGATGCGTGTATGTTTTTGCATTTTATTGTAACAGAAAACATAGATTTTTTCATATGCAACAGTATTTTCCAACATGCACCTTAACTGAAGTTGAAGGAATGGATTAATGGTTCAAACCAAACCTCTGTCTCCTAAGACAAACTATTACTTCTCTGGGTAATATCCAAGAGGTGAATTGTAGACTACTGTAACCACCTGCCAATCAAATAAATCCTCTTTCGCACTACTTCTAGTTAATAATTGAATGACGGAATATTGAATGACAAAACACTTTTGTCAAAAACTTCAAATAGGAACAAATTGACACAGGACAAGGGCAAGCAAAAATAAATAGTTACCCTTATTTCAATCAAGCAAAATAAGGGTTCAGGGCAGCAACCAGTGAAGAGCTTTCCATCAGCTGTCAAAATAAAGCCAGGCTAAAACAGAGATCAGACATGGAAAAAGTTTCTGTCAAGATAGTACAATTTTAGCAATATGAAGTCAAGGAGTGCAGTAACCATAAAATAAAGGCTTCCTACTGACTCTAACTATAACTCTAATAGTTTGTATTACGTATGAACATCCACTACAAAAAACCTGACAACATTATCTCATGATTATGCACATATAAGCTAACAATTTTCCCTTTGCCATGATCATAAAAAAGTTCTGGATGGGAAATGACGAGACAAAAGAGACCTGACCTTGAAGAGGAAAATTGACTAAATATAAAGATTTTTCCTTATTCACAATGGAAAAAACTTGACCTGGTAGGGAAAGTATTTCATTCTCAGAGACCATTTTAAGGTCAGGAAAGCAGAAGCACTAGCTACTGAGAAATAAATCTCTGGGACTCATCAGAATTTCTCCCATACCATACCTTTGGGAAAGGCTAAAGGAAAAAGAATGCTTGTGCAAAATGATAACAAAGACATCCATAAATGTCAAACCAATCCAGACAAGTCAAGCTGATTAGACGTTAAGATAGGACAGCACTGTCATTCAAACCAATCAAGGAAGTAAACACAAGACAGTTATTGTTACCTTTGACAAATTATTTAATGTTAGAACAATTCAAACCTCTTAACCATAATCCCTCACCTCTGATTAAATTGGAATGGATTCAGCTTTCAGTGTTGAGCACCTTTTCTGTAATCATAGGAGTATATTTAGCCTCTCTGAAGAGCCTATGAAGAAGTAACTGCCACAATAAAAATGACTGTGAAAAGATTCCCTTATTAGCCATTTAATGCCATGAGATTCTGGCGTTCACGATACGGTGAGACTACAGCAGTTGCTGTAAAAAACTGCTCCATTTGCAGTCTTTGCAAACATTTTTAATGTCTTCATCCATGCCTAAGCACTGTTGTAAAATCTTTTCCTATCAACAAAATAGATACAGTAAATACATGAAGAAATAAACTTTCATTTAAATGTAATGATAAGAGACTTTATCCCAGCTTTATGGCCAGGTCCCAAATAGGCTAATAAATTCTCTTTATCTGTATTTCCTATGCAATTTTGAGATGATAGTTTTATTCTTTATCTCATTTTCCACATGGTTGAGTAACAGCGTGTAGCTGATTTTGTGCTCTAGCACAAGAATCCCTAAGCATTAAAGATCACTAACACAGAGGGACGTAAATGGATACTTCAGAAAAACTACTTTTCCAAACTAATTTCCAAAAGATAGACAGCTAAGCAAGCTAGTTGTCAGAAGGTCTTGATTTGCAGAAGGGGAAAGAGAACTACAAGCTAGAGGAGAAATAATCCGGCCATTTCAAAGAGTGCAGAAAGCATGTCCATACTACAGTTGCCAAAATCAACATAGCTGTATTGGCAAGATCAAGAAGGAACCTAAACTGACCCAGGCAGATTACTTTATCAAAACTATTATAATGCTGTGACAGGTATCCCAAACTATTTTAAACCCTTTACTGGAAAGGAGGGACATACGCTAGAACAGAAACTTATTCAGAGGAGAAAGTGAGGTCACCGCACAGGGCAAGACATCCATTTGCAGACAACCACTGCCAGCGATAGGTTGAATCTGAATGTTCTTGCACTGGCTGCATTTTCCTACTTTTTAATATCATTTGTTGCAGGGCAGCACTAACAGACTGTAGGTGCTACTGCTAAGAAGATAACTAGATTTCTTCTGCCAGTGTTTCACCACTTCAGAGAATTTACATCCCTGAGGCTTGTTGCTTGTTTGTGCCCTACAGAAGACTGTGCAAGTCTAAAGAAACAGGACCAGCCGAAAACCTCTATGAGTCACAAATTGCATTCAAAAATTATGAGCCATAGTAAATCATTCTTACCCAAAAATTAATTAAAGTAAGGCTATTCTGCATTTTTCTCCCATCTCATATGTGGTACAGTAAGTCAGGTTTGATCTACTGATGTAAAAATGTAAGTCAGTTGAAAGCTTTATAACGGTGTAGGTAGGTCATAATATGAGAGTATAACTTGTGCTTGTTACAGGAGCAAGAGGGACTCAGGGGAAGCAGAGTAAGTACAATCAGCACAGAGAAGCCTTATAAGTGTACAGTACTTCCTGAAGGCAACCATGAAGCCATCGAATGCCACCTCATGTAGCTTTGTGCAGAGACGTATCAGGACAAACATCCCCCTTAATCAGATGTCTTGTCTGCTTCTGGGGGCGATGTCCCGATTAGTGAAGTGAGGAAGAGGTCTCACAGCCTAGTATGGTGTGAGGTGAGGAGAGTTTAAATGTAAAGTTGTGAGAAAAAACTTAGCAATGAGTGGATCAAGAGGATGTGTTTCATAATATTTACTAATGCTGTTAGCTTCCAGAAGTGACTTTACTTTTACTAATATTATGCATAAATAGAGGATATCTTCAGGCATTTTATTATTCATTATCAATGTTTCAAGGCACACTGCAGTGACACGCTGAAGTATTCAGTAGTCACAGAACTACAACTGTTTTGATATATACACATAATCACAGGTAGTGGCAAGAATACAGCCACCTTGAAATATTCAGGGTAGGGACTTTAGATTATTTCTGAAGAAAATGTTAACATAAAATACTTCAATAATTTCTCTGGTGCTGTAATTTTTACCTCATCTCCATTTAAGAATGATAAATACTTTTTCAGAAGTCAACCAAACCCATATTCCAATCTGTTTGCACATTTCTTTTCTAATGCCATTTCTTTTAAGCAAATGTCCAGAGTGACCTGGACAGGCTTGAGAGGCAGGTTATCATAAATC
>VXBW01003122.1:0-36455 GCA_013400375.1 Thinocorus orbignyianus | reverse complement strand
CAAACACACACAAAAAAAAAAAACACAAAAAACCCTGAAAACCAAAAACGAAAACCAAAAACAAACCCTAAAACATCTGTCTTTTAAGGTGAAAAAAGTTCCACTCAGAACCAGCTTGCACATTATGATAAATAAGAGTGAATAAGTAAGGTATGCTACCATCCCTGACAATAAGAATTGGTAAAAACACTGTACCTTTCTGCTTTAAGAGTGTTTTTATTTAGCAAGGCTGGATCTTCACTGTTTTGTGGGGTTTGACTGCTTCAGTATGTACAGAAGATGCCAAATTTGCAGAGGTTGCACATGTATTCAATATGCTTTAATCAGCCTAAGATTTTGCTGTTTGAAAAATTCTGCTGATGTGAATGAAGCTAAGCAGTAAGAATAATAGGGCAAAACCTTTCATAACATATGTATCTGCCAGTCTCCGTAGGATTTGAGTTCACACCTTCCTCACTCAGCTCTTTCCCAACAGCTCTTACTCTGTAGCAGTAAAGCGAAAATATTAAAATTATGAGGTGATACTAAAAACTATTCTATATTCTCAAATTATAGAACAAAACCACTGTTCCTGTTGTCTGCAATGATTGTGGTACCATCTAGTGGAATAAAAAACGTTATACAAGCAGTAACTGCAATGTGTAGGCCAAAGGGCAGTAGGAGAGTTTTGAGTCTATAACTGCTTTTTGTATCCATCCAGCAAAGGAAATTTCATGGCACAAGAATATTTTGAAAAATCTATGGCATTTCTGACAGCAGTTGTGTTACAGCACTAAACTGGTAGCACCTGGGAGAAAGATGGTTTCCATAGCAAAGTGGTGTTAAGTACCAAGACAGTTTCAAGGAAGGAAACAGGGAAACAAAAATTCCCACTCCCTCCTAAAAGATTTATTTAAACATCCTGCTGAAAACATTAAGCACCCGATGAACACCAGTCAATGTATTCTGAAATGATAAACTGCTTTGCCAGTACAATCTCGGCACTGTTTTAAGACCTGTGTATCAAATTTTGAAAGGAAAGCTTGGTGCTAACTGCTAACTGAAAACTGGAATAGAATTCAATGTGGACTAATTGGATGAGGATTGTGCCAGGCTGATCTAGTAACTGGATTTCCAGACAGACAAAATGCAAAGATTTACCCTGTTAAGGCTTGAGTAAAATGTCATACAGCATAGGAAATTATCATTGCTGGAGAAACAGGCATTGATGAAAGAATTAAAAAATGGATTCAGACCTGGAAACAAGATATGAAAACTTCCATTGAAATAAAAAGTTTGGACTTAGTTTCAATTTTCAAACTTTTTCACAAAAAATGTTGATTATGTTGTTGAAACTTGGTAATAGCACAACCGTATGCAGATCTGCAACTTTTCTCAGAGCTGGTGCCTTCCAGACAACCCTGTTGCTGTAGAGGATGATTAGAATAGAAGACAGGAAATTGCATAATTTTGAAAGTTGAACTCCTGGAAATGGTTTAAGTTAAACAAGATTTACAGTATTTACAGTGAAGACTCACCAAAAAAAAAAAAAAAAAAAAGAAAGAAAGAAGTCCTGCAAAAAGCAAGAGAGTCATCAACTAAAACTGACAAAGAAATAAAGAAAGAAAATACAATGAAATGTATTAAATCAAAGGATAAAAAAGTGACAGCTGTGGTGCAGCACAGAAGATGACAAATTTGCTTTCAGAGACAGTAGAGTGAAAAATGATCAAAGCAGTAAAAGTCACTGGTGGAAATTTGAAAATCTGCACACGATTCTGGTCACTGTTCAAGAAAACAATAATTTGGAGAAGGTGCTAGTAGGATGGTATCAGAAGTAGAAATAAATAGTAGTATCAAAAATAACAGTATTATAGGGTATAGTAACTCCTTAAGAACACACCAACCTGGAAGGAAGAAAAGCTGATACAAGTGAAGGAGAATGATGGCAAGTAACTAAATAGGTATAAACCACTCAGGACTGCATCATGAGCTTCATGTGGGTCTAAACCCTCTGAGGACAGTCTTCCTGTAGAGTGGAATGAGAAACAACCTAACTGTCTCCAAAATGGAGTGGGAACAGCTCATGTGATATAGCTGTCCATGACAGACAGTTTTGAACTGCTGATTCAGGAAGTCTATTTAATATGTATTGTATTCCCAGATCCTTCGTATTCATTCTAGATTTGCAATCCACCTCCAAGGAAGACCTTGGAAGGAGTAATTTCAGTTGCAGAGCCTGAATCTGAGCTGGTCCAACAGTGAGCATATAAATCCCAGCTTCTGCTTCTTAATTTTCAGGTCATTGATTTTTTTTAATGTTTGATTTCCTTTCTGCTGAAATTGCTTTTCATTAAGGTGATGTAATATCTCTTTATGTGTTCAGTTTCCAGACAGACTGAGCTTTGTCACATACTTAAATAAACCTTTAATCAATCGACTTGATCTTTCTTATTTGGAACTTCTTGCATTATGTTCATACAGTACAGAAATTAATTGTACTAAAATTATAGGCCACCAGGAGTCTATGTGATTTTCTTGTCAGAGCTAGCAATAAGATTCTTCCTATGAACTGTGATTAGAAAAGAGAAGCAATAATCCCAGACTACACAATTTTCATCATTAAAGAATGTTTTAAAGAAGGACAGTAACTTAATAGTTTCTGGAGCTCTAACAAGACAGGTTTGTACAAAAGGCAACAGGAAAATGTTAATATAAAGCTCGGTTATACAGCTTGAACACTGAAATGAAATATTTGAATTTCTCATTTCAACAGGTTGAAATGAAGTTGTTTATTTTCCAGATTTTCGTATTCAATATGTTGTTTTAATAAATGCTTAAATAAAAGTGTACAGATTTGAACATAGATTTTCTTTTGAACATAGATTTTCTTTTGTATATATTAATTTACTGCAATAAAGGGGATTGGAAATAAGTTTTCTCTCTGTATCTGGAAAACTTAGCTACAAATTTATGCTAATAACTAGAGGGCTATTTTTTGGAAGAACTTTTATTTATTAGGAGATTTAAAGATTACATGCCCAAGATTTTTCTAATTATAAAATTGCTTTTCTAGGTGAAAGCTAATGAGTTTTCACTATCTATAACACCTCTCTGTCACTGAATGGAAAGGAATATTCATTTCTACAAAATGGACTTAATCTTCCATAGAGAGAAAAAAACTAAATAGCGGCTGAGTATTTTGACCTATGACTAAGAACTGCAACTTGTTTGTCACATACTATTCAAAGTGAAGAAACTACTCAAAACTTCAGACAAACTGAAGACATTTGTTGCAAAAAAAGTTTAAGGCTTGTTCTTCTAGATTTTTCACTCCTGTGAAATATCCCTGCATCCCCCACTAGAAAAATAGTTGAGGTGAGCTGGTTTTGTGTTTCTAACGGGAACTAAAAGCAGAAGCAATAGAATAAATCACAGAAGAGCTTGTTTCCACAGAAATTTCCCTTAGGCTTAGGGGTTTGGGCCTTCCAGCTTGACACAAATATTCAAAAAGATCAGCTCTTCATTTTTTTCAGCTGCTGCTATAGAATTACAAGGCCCAGGGTTCACTTGGTCTTCAGCAGCAGCAATGGGAGCTCTCTCCAGCAGCACACTGATAGCAAGTGGGGCTCAACAGCCTCTCCTAAGGTGAAAAAGGTCAAAATGCGGCTCCTTGCCCTTTACTGGCCAGCGACAGGAAGGAGTGGGATGTTTTGAAACTGTGGAGTAGGACAGATGCAGTCAGTTCTGAGCGCCACTAATTCTGCGTATTGATTTGTAACTCATTTGTGCCTTTTGATGTTGCTCTTTTTGCAGTTACCCAGCAATACCCGCGGAGGGTGCTCAGGGATAACCCAGGGATTAGCAATGCTGGGACCAGCGTGCTGCTCCCTGGCTACTGGTAGTGCTCGTGGTGGTTTCACTGCAGTTTACAGTCTGTAATTTGCCCTGAGGAAGATCAAACAGGCATAGTAGTACTAGTCAAGTGTTTTAATCCTGGATTTACAATAGCCTTCACTAATTCAAAAATGTTTACACAGGAGATGTCCCTGGTTAAGTTACCTACACAGAACTTTTCCGACTGTGGGCAGTTCTCCATTCCCAGAGCCCCTGGTTTTGGCTTCTGTGACTTGGGCAGTGCAGTTAGAAGCCCTTGCCAGTGAAGACTGAGGCAAAAAAGTTATTCAGTATCTCAGCCTTATCCATATCCTGGGTGGCCAGATCTCCCATTTCCTTCTGGAGAGGACCCACAGCCTCCCTAGTCTTGTCTTTTTCCCTGACATATCTACAGAAGTTTTTCTTATTGTCTTTGATGTCCTTGGACAGATTCAGTTCTCTCTGGGCTTTCACTTGCCTGATGTGTCTCCTCGCTGCTCAGACAGTTTCTCTGTATTCCACCCAGTCCACCTGTCCTTGCTTCCACCCTCTATAGGCCTCCTTTTTGATTCTGAACATGTCTAACACAAGCTTCCTTGTTCATCCACACAGGCCCTCTGAATCTTTTGCCTGACTTCATGTTTTTTGGGATGCACCTCTCCTGAGCTTGGACAAGGTGATCCTTGAATGCTAACCGGCTTTCATGGGCCCCTCTCCCCTCCAGTTCTTTTTTCCACATTACGCTGCCAACCAGATCTCTCAGGATTCCAAGGCCTGTTTTCCTGAAGTCCAGGGTAGCAAGCTTGCTGCACACCCTCCTTGCTGCCCTAAGAATATTGAATTCTATCTATCTGTTTCTGCAAAGGAAACTTTCTATAGCTTGCTACAAACAGCTTCCAAAGTGATTTCTGCTACTCTTCACTAATGTAATGGAGAGTATATGAAAGAGTAAGTTGTTCTAGCTCAGACACTCTCCAGGATACACAGCTGTTTGGCCAGAGTCATTCCTTGTTTCTTCTAGGAAACTGTGAAATAGTATGTGAAGTAGTCCACATAAAGAAAAATAAATTGCTGACTTAACTTACAGTAAGGATTTAAAAGTTCATAGCTGCAGAGCTGAACCTCACTACATCAGCAAATTTGTTCACATTGGGTATTAATATACACTATGTAAACAATGCCACTACTCTGTCCCTTCTCACTGAATCTGCCAAGGCAAAGCTTCCAGGTTGCTAACAGCTTTACAGGCATGGGAAAACAGCAGATCACTCTTGCCAATTCATGTGACCACACTGCTTTTCTTCAGACATGCCCTCTGTTAGCATCTGGGTGACACTTCCCACCAGAAAAAGTACTTGATACAGAGTTATACCAACTTAAGTACACTTTCCATCTAAAAGTGTGCCAGCTCCAGTTCAAGAACAACAAGTCACTGATGGCTATCACTGTATGTTTCCTTACCTCTTCAGACTTAGTCTCTTGGCTGCTGTTGGCCATTAACATATACAAGTAGTTACACCAGTATCCTTATATGGGGTGGCCATCACAAAGAAGACAACAGAATTACCCTGGTTGCCACTTGGTTGCCACCCTGGACCCCAGTTTTTATCTTTTGAGAACAAAATTAGTTTCTATGAAGTATGATGGTGTACAGGAGATAAATGTTGGTCAGACTGTCTCTCAATTTGGTAGGACTTGGGGCTGGGAAAGGAAACACATGGGTAGGCAGCAGACCATGAGTAAAACCAGTCTATTACATTTGTGCAAGTGCATAGCTAACTTTTGTCATCTTCAATTTTCGTACATATACATTGAAGGGCAGACTTTGCCCTCTTGGGAGTCTTAACTGACAGATTTCCTTGGGAGGCAGTCCTAAAGGGCAAAGGGGTGCAGGAAGGCTGGACATTCTTCAAGAAGGAAATATGAAAGACACAGGAGCAGGGAAGAATAGCAAGGACTAGCCTGGCTGAACAGAGAGCTTTGACTGGAATTCAGAGGAAGAAAGAGAGTTTATGACCTTTGGAATAAGGGACAGGCAACTCAAGAAGACTAGAAGGATGTGTTAAGGCTATGCAGCGAGAAAACTAGAAGGGCCAAAGCCAACTTAATCTGGTTTCTGCTCTAAAAGACAATAAAAGTTTTTCTATAAATACATAATCAATGAAAGGAGAGCTAGGGAAAACTTTTATCCCTTATTGGATGAGGGAGAAAACATCGCGACAAAGGCTGAGGAAAAGGCTGAGGTACTTAATGCCTTAATTTCCTCAATCTTTAATAGCAAAAGCGGTTTTCCTCTGGGTACCCAGTCCCCGGCCCTGAAAGACAGGCATGGGAAGCAGAATACATCCTTCCCCCCCTCCACCCCAACCCCCAATCCAAGGGGAAATATTTAGCAATGTACTGCACCAACTTAGACATGCACAGACCTATGAGGCTGGGTGGGATCCACCCGAGGGTACTCAGCAAGCTGTGTAAGTGCTCACCTAGCCATTTTCCAGCATTTATCAATGTTCCTGGCTCACTAGGTACCAGTTGGCTGGAGGTTAGCAAATGTGACACCCATCTACAAGAAAGGTCAGAAGGAGGATTCAGGGAACTACAGGTCTGTTAGTCTGACCTCAGTGCCTGGGAAGGTTGTGAAGCAGATGATCTTGAGTGCCACTATACAGTATATACAGGACAACCATGTGATCAGGCCCATTCAGCACTGGTTTATGAAAGGCAGGTTGTGCTCGACTGACCCGATTGCCTTCTGTAACAAAATGACCCACTTAGTGGATGAGGGAAAGGCCGTGGATGTTGTCTACCTGGGCTTTAGTAAAGCCATTGATTCCATTTCCCACTGCATTCTCTTGAAGCAACTGCCTGCTCATCACTTGGATGGGTGTACTTTTTGCAAAGTAAAACACTGGCTGGATAGCCAGTGCCAAGATAGCTGAGATGAGCCAGCAGTGTGCCCAGGTGGCCAACAAGGCTAATAGCATCCTGGTTTCTATCAGAAATCATGCAGCCAGCAGGACTAGGGAAGTGATTGTCCTCTGTACTCGTAACTGGTGAGGCCCCACCTCAAGCACTACTTTCAGTTTTTTCCTCACTACAAGACAGATATTCAGGTGCAGGAGTGTGTGCAGAGACAAAACTGATGAAGGGTCTAGAGCACAAGTGTTTTGAGGAGTGGCTGAGGGATTTGTGGTTGTTTATCCTGGAGAAAAGGAGGCTGAAGGGAAACCTTATTGCTCTCTACCACTACCTGAAAGGTTATAGCGAGGTGGGGGTTAGTCTCTTCTCCCAAGTAACAAGTGGCATCAGGGGAGGTTTGGAGCTGGTAGTAGGAAAAAATTCCTCACTAAATTGGTTATAAAACTTTAGAACAGGCTGCCCAGGGGAATGGTGCTGTCACTATCCCTGGAGGTATTTAGAAGAAAGGTAGACGTGGTTACTTAGGGCCATGTTTTATAGGTGAACTTCGAAATGTTAGCTTAACAGTTGGATTTGGGGATCTTAAAAGCCTTTTCTGACCTACATGAGTTGATGATTTGTACTGGTTGCAAATATTTAGTAACAATAATAACACCCTAATAAAATACTGATGCCTCTCTGACATTATGTACAGTACTGTACATTGATTTAGTTATTAAAAAAAATCACACCGAAAGTTGTCTAGATTTGGACTTTTCATCTTCCAAGCCATTTTTATACTTTCTTTTTGCTGCAAGTAAATAGGTGTCAAAATAAAATAGAAATAAGATAATTACATAACTATTCAAAACAAATCCAACTGCTCAGGTTGGTAATATTCTACCTTCAGCACAACTTAGCCTGGCTATTTCTTATACATCAAAAATACTGATCGCAAACTTTTCCATCCTTAAAAAATTAGCATCTCAGTCTGTATATAAATAGTGCTCCTGATTTGAATCCCATGGGAAAGCAACAAGCTCAGTGGAGCCTTTGCCTTTTTACTAGAGGGAAAAAACATCCCTATCTACAGCAGATGAAATCTGTAAATTAGTTATTCCACAGGTGCCATAGACCTTTGAGGATATTTCAGGACTGTGAGAAAGTACTCTTCAAAATCATAGCAACTGTTGCAATTGCTAAAAAGGTATAAACAAAGAGACATATACCAGAATTCTCAAAATCTTTCATGTATCTGAGCACCCTCCTACACCACTTCTCACAGGTCTACAAAACAAGGGAGTAAGCAGAGAGGTAGTATAACTCAGCATCCCCCAGCAAGCAGCTGGGAAAGAACGTTGCAGAGTTATCTCTGGCCTTCTAACACTCCTGTCCAGGCTGGGGAGGACTGATAGGTGCAGCAAGGATGACTTTCCCACCTGCTACTTCAGATAGAGCTCGAGGACAGAGAAGTGAAGTGCTGGGTCACTGTGTGGTGCTTGCCAATTTGAAGGAATCTCAAAAAGAAGTACAGAGCTTAACACGGACGTGGGGGCTACAGGTATTCCATGCAGGGCAACTTGTCTGCTGCAGTCAACTACAGGAATATGCATCTATCACTAGTTATAGGGTTTCTAGTCCCAAGCACTGCTGTCCACAGGCATGTCTGTCCAATGCAAAGAGAAGGATAAGGAGTGATGCCTGTGCTCTCAGACTGAGCACAAGCATCCAGGCAGTTTATCCTTACCAGAATGAGACAGAGATGAAATGTCCCATTTGGTGGCAAGTGCTTGCTGGTGGGAAACTGGGTATTCCTTAATTCAGAGTGTGAACCGTTTACTAAACAGGCAGAGGAGGCAGCTGGAGCTTGTAGACAGGAGAATAATGTGTTTATACCAACAGGTCCTTGCCTTTAATGGTCAGCTGCAAGTAGATAAGCTCAGCAAACCACCCTCTTGGCTGAAAATAAAACAGTAGAACAAAGAAAGCTACTCTTTGAATTTCAACACTGGTTTCTAGTGGAAGGTCAAATTACTTAGATTTTTACTTGACTTTTGAAAATCTCAAGAGATGCCACATCTTGCAGCTGACCCTGTCTAAGTAAATGTATTATGAAGCTCTTGGTAAAGGCTTCAAGTAACTTCTTTATCCACACAGGACATAGTAGCCTAACTTCAACTTGACATATTTTGCAGCTCCTTTGCTGTTTAAGCACCAGAAGTAACAGGATGATGGTCAGCTAATAAACTTGATTGTTTTCAGGACTAGACTCCTTTAAAATTAAAACAAATCCACTGTTAGTCTGATAAAGCCAGAGAGTGAACATAGTCTTGTGCTCTGTCACAGTCATGCATAAAGAAAACAAAGAAAAATTCTTATGAGCCATATGTCTAATATATGTGCAAAAATAGAGTACTAGGGACTTCTGAAATACACTGTTGTTGTGTATCTTTGTGTAAGGGCACATAACCTGTTGAGATATGATTTTGATAGGTGGAAAGTAAAGGGAGTTAGCAAGTGGCTGCACTGCTTGGGCCCAAAGGGTTAGGGCTGCGATTAGCAGTGCAAACTGGTGGTCAATTACTAGCCAAGTCCCTCAGGGGTTGATTCTGTTTAGCATTTTTCTTAATGAGCTGGAGAGTGGGATAGAGAGCACTGTCAGCAATGATCACAGGGTACTAAGAGGAGAACTTTACATGCTGGAGTAAAGGGTTGCTATTCAGAGCGACAGGAGAGGTAGGGGAGAGAAAGGCTGACAGTAGCCTCATGGAGTACAACAGAATAAAATGCAAAATCCTGAATCTAGGGTGCCATAGCCTACACAATTGTACAGGCTGGGAACTCTCTGAGCAGAAAACATGTTCTCAGAGAAGGACCTGGGAGTTATGGTGGACAAAATGCCAAAGGCAGTGGTGCGTCCTTGCAACAAAGAAGGCTAATTGCATAGTGGGCTGTATGAACAAGCATACAGTCAATATGCTGAAGAAGTGATTATCCTCCTCATCAGACCACACCCGCAGTACTGAGGAGCCCAAAACTGAAGTCAGTACAAGACTAATACTGGCATTTCACAGCAAGATGTGCAAACAGCTAACAAGATGGTCAGGGCCTAGAACACATGACATACAAAGAGAGGCTGAGGGACATGTGCTTGTCCAGCCTTGAGAAAGCTCAGTCTGGCTTGTCATGCTGTTTACACCTCCCCAGTGGGAAGGTATCGAGAAGGTGGTGTTTGGCTGGTCTCAGGGATGGAACAAGAAGCAACACAAAGTGATACAAATCATGTATCTATAGCCCATGTAAGGTACTAGTGCTTTTGGTCTAACAGGGATAATTTTTTCTGCTTGTATTGCTTCGATATCAACAACAAATTTTGAATTGAAAAGAGACCGCTCTGCAAGAGATCAGAACCTGATCCTTGATTGGAGAATGTAATTTTTTGTAACTACTGTTGGTTTATTTATTTTTTTATTAAGCATGAACTCAAGGAAGACACGTGCCATGCAAGCTCACAGTAACATTCACATAGAAAAGACAACTCAGTCCAGTTTGACTTATGAAGCTATCACAGTTTAATTAAGCTCTGATCAAATGTAGCTATTACCCAACTAAATTAAGGGGTAGATCCAAAATCAGTTTTTTCCTAAAAATTATGCATTCTGTTTGTAAGAAAGAGGCCTTGTTAAACAATAGTGGGTTCTTGTATCCAAATCACAAAGCATACTATCACTTTGGGCAGGAAAGCAGAAAAGCCTGTTTTTAAAAACACGTTGTGTATGTATACAGAACAAAGAAGGGATGGCCTTCAATACATCTCTGTCTAATAACAACCTCCAAGACCAAGAAAATATTATTGAACTGTCTTACTAGGGTGTCCCATAAACTTTTCCTTCAAATAATAAGCTTTATCATTAACAGAAGGAAATAGGAAGAACATCCTGAAATGTTTTGTCTCTCCTGATAAATATGCAGATGTCTAGGACCCACTTGACACATAATGAAATGATATTTTGATCCTCAGCACTGGCTCCAGTCATGGGTTTACTCTAATATTCTGTACATGTGATCCATTAGAGCTCCATTTCTCATCCTCAGAGCTAACACATGCCTCAAAGAGCTCCCTCCTGAAAATAACAGATCCTTCCTTACCGCAGTGTGTACACAGAGGTGGGTGTTCTATTTTCATATATTCCTCAAACGCTGTGGACAAGGTGTTCTTCATTTTTGTTATAGAATGAATGTTTCACAGCTAGTTCCTTTCCCTTTCCATTTTTGCAGGAGCAGTAAACAAGACATCACCCATGTGTTTTTTGTTGCTGACTAGAAAGACATTTTTGTTTGGCTGCTGCTGGCTGCTTCAGTTCCAGTGCTTGGAGAATGCCTGCGAGGTGTTCCATAAAAGACAAAGCATGTAATGGTCATCCCTGCCATGCACACACAAACATTCTGCTTCTCTGGGCCTGCAGAGAGTCTGTGCAATGTTACCACAGTAGCACCTCTTTCCTCTGTTCACCACCAGCTTCAGAATCCCTACTGTAGGATAGTCTGAATTTCATCTTTGAATGTATCTTCATTTTTAACATATGAGTGGTTGTCATACTCCTATGACAGAATCATGCTCTCCCACTCTGGTTTATTCAAAAATAGTTATTTCTGAGTTCTTATTTGGAACAACATTTGAAAATAACAGTTTCACAGCCAAGAGAGCTGGAACATTGCTGAACAGGCCAGATGGATACATTTGAACTGCATTTCTCTAAAAATCAGGCGGGAAAAGAGTATCATTAATCCCAACCCATCAGTCTGGCTATTTTAAGACATGTTTGTCTCCTTGTTACTATAACGACATTTTGGTTTTGCGAAGGGACACTGCTTCTTCTATTCCAGGCACGAACTGAAAACCTTATTTACCACTCACTTATATCCAGGAGGGAAGCTGCTACTTTGCATCAGGTGAATACTACCTTCCATAAAGGAAGATAGACATACTCATAGGTTAGGTGTAGGACTAGGTAGCTTCCCTACCCATGTTTAATCCTCTGCTGGAGTTAATGTATTCAGCAAGGTCATTTCTGCCTGTAATAAAAATTAGGAGAACTATTTTTATTCCAGGGAAATTGCTCCACAAAAATCGTAGATACCAGGGACATTTTTTCTAAGAAAGTAGAACGGGTGGCTTTTGAACTACTTCCACTGCAGTAAAAAAAGCTACATCCTAGGTAATGTCTAGTCTGTGCAGAAGAACTTGCAAGTGCGTATGAACAAACATAAAAGGACTGAAACATTAGGAACTGAGTTGAAAAAAAACAATCTGTCTTTCTATAACCATTCTGAGAGTCAGGGGAATTGGAAATACAAATTTAGGAAAAGAAATTTGAGCTAGCTGGTATTGCTCAACTGCAGTGTTATGACTCACATGGCTGGATATTAAACTCACTGGTCACAGACTATTTAAGAAAGACAGCAGGGATATTATATGGTTTAGAATTACCAACAATTGAGAGAGACAGGACATTGATTGTATACTGATTAATGTATTAAATTATAAATCACAAACTGGGATAATGCTAAGACAATGTAATAGGCTATTGAATAGGCTGAGGAAATAAAAATAGCATTACTTCTGTTCTCTAAAACGTTCAGGAAAACATGTGTCCATTTAGGGAATGTCAATTTAGGAGGTGTAGATGCTGTGCAAGTACAATTAGATCAAGTAGATGTAGTTATACTGATGTTTTCCCCATGTGGAAGTTGAATACGGTGCTGATTAATAAACCTACTGGGTGCTTTAAAAGACTCAGTGTCTCAAAGCAGGAAACAAAAAAATGAATGAAAGATATATTTAAGTACAAAGAACTGGAAGGAGTTACCTTTGCTGCTGCATGCCCTTTCCAGTGTCACTGCAACCGTGTTCTTGAATTAGTTGAGTATGCTTCACCAAAACGTCTATTCTACCTTCTCCATACACTACAGACCTCAACAAAAGGCAGTGGTGTCTGCCAATCTGATATGGGTGTAAACGCTTTCTTAACTTGTCATCTGGAGGTCAATTTCATTTTAAGCACTTGAGAAGTTATGAAGCATCTATAAGGCCTATAATACCAACACACCTTGCCAAATATCTATCCCTCATATAGTTGTAATCAGTTACTAAGTATTTATAGTAAGGCACTGTTTGCCTTTTTCTGCAGCTCATAAACAATGAAGAAAGAAGACATCTCTTGCACCACAAGGTAATCAGTCATCCTGTGGAAATCTTGGGACTCGTATGGTTTGGTTTAACAACCAGCACAAATACTAATCAGAAATCCTTCAAACCGTCTTTGGGTTTGAAAAAATGTGAAAGCTACTTGGAAATTGGGTAAAGAAGGCTTTCCTAAATGCTCAAAATTGACAATCCTTACTGAAGGTGGCTGTAATTATGAAAAAAACAACATCAAGAAGAATGAAGATACTTGTAACTGCCAAGTATGCATGTGTATGGAAAACACTAGACCACCAGAAAGAAGAATATTGGTTAAAAGCACATAAAAAAGAAAGGGGAAGTTAAAGGAAACACTAAAAATCCGTAGCCATTAAAATTAAGATGAAGGGATGAAATTACTTGAACTTAACAGACAAGAAATCTTAGACCGTAGTTACAGTAAAATTATTGAGCATGTTAACTTGTGATGGCCAATAATTTATAAGTCAGTGGCTTTGTCTTAAGCTTGGGGTTAAGTTGAATTTGTAATTACTTCATCTTCCAGTGAATACATAATTTTTATTCCAAAAAGGATTGAGAGGGTTTTAAACACTCTGTAAACTGCATTTTTGTAAACTTGCAAAATGGCAAGCTAACGTGAGCCACAGATATGATCATGCAAAGACTCTTCCATCAGAAAAGTATTATAATCTTATAACAGGATGAATACAAAACAATAGTTGCTTATGGAATCCCTGGGTAGCTGATATATCAGAAAAAGTACCTGTAAAGGGGAAATCAATGCCTTTAATGGGATCCTAGCAATATCTGCATTTATCGGTACAATTCATTGGAAGATTAAATGAGATTTGAACTCATCAGTTATACAGGCTGGCCATGGTGACTTCTTAGGATGCATTCATTTCAGCAACATCACTTTAGCACAGCTATGCCATATACTTAGAACACGAGCTGAAAGGCACACAGTTATGGTAGAATATTGTATCCTGGAAAGCAGCAACCCTAAAAAGCATATTTAGACATAAGCTGCCTGTGCAAGAAGCTAAATGTAATTCTCAGATGCACTAGCAGGAAGCCTGAAGGTGGAAGTAGGGAAGTAATTTCATGCAAAAACTAAAGAGCCTCCTTCTGGAATACCAGATCTGGTATCAACAATTCCCTTTAATAAAGGAACTGACAACTTGGAAATTTTTCAGGTAGACCTTCAATAACTATTCAAAGAATTATGGTTAAAGATTGATGAAGCTCAATTTATTTTGCTTGTTCAAAAGATGCTGTAAAATAGGTGGGGCAGAAAACTTTCCAGCGAGATCAGAGACATCAGTGTATGAAAGCGTGATGCATTGTGAAAGATACCATCTGTCCAGGTCTACATTTCACCAGTCCTCTATCTTTAAAAAGTTTCTTGTTACTCATCCTAAGAAACAGAAGAGAACTTTAGGGAACAGTTAGTGTATAGCAAATAAATTTCATACCCTGCTAGCATATTGCATTTATATCATATTCAGGATCTTCATGCCTAAAGACAAAGCTCTACATCACTACATCTACCTCTGCTACATCTACATCATTAAAGGACAGTTAGTTAACAGTGGTCATCTTCTGATCACTCAAGACAAGTCATTACTAGGCAAAAAAACTAGTTTTTCTTAAACAAAATGTTAAGTTACTGAGTCATTCCTGTTACCTTTCCAGGAACGACAAAACCATCACAGCCCACCTGTATCATTACTTCACTGAGATTTGGTGAGGTAAATTTACCACCATTCTTTAAAACATCCTTATTTTCCCTGGAGCTGAACTAGAGAGTGACTATAGCAAAAAAAAAAAAAAATTGCGAAGGCATGCAAGAAAAATATGAAGCCACTCAGTTTAGGACTTGTAAGAGCCCCAGAATCTTAGATTTGCATTCATGTGTCTGGAAACATAAGTAATCATAATCCACAAGGGAAAAAAAATAGGAAAAAGTAGTCTTCTGCAGATGTCTCAAGGAAAATCTTATACAAAACACTTTCTTTCAGGAACTTCCCACTCTTGGGATCTGAAAGCTAAATGAGGAATGAAAGGCTTGAATTTGCTTATGTATGTCAGCAGCTACTCATTTAATAATCACTTTTGCAAGCAATGAAAGAGTAGTGAACATATTCTCAGAACTACAAATTAGCTTAAACCAGAATTTTGGTGCCTTTGCCATTCACATACAGAAATATTTGACCCATACAGATATTTTTTTAATCAACACAGGGATGGTGCATTTCTTTATAAATTCATGCAATGTAATTTAAAATTACGCTGTAAGTATGATGAATGGATTGTCTCTGCATTAACCAAAAAAAAAACCACCATGGGTTCTTTTCAGATAAAATCTGAATTAACATTGCCGCTGATTTTCATTCAACAAGCTACAAAGCCATCAGTGATACTGAGTTAGATTCTTTTATCAGATACAGTGGCATAAATTCAGGATTACTTCATTTACAAACCAAAGTAACAGAGAGCAGTGTTCAGTTTATCATGTTTTTGTTTCCGAGAATTTCACATATCTCATGAACCCTGGAAATCCTGCTTGAATTCATTTCTTAAGAAAATGTAACTGCAGAAACATAAAGATACAAGCCTATGAAGGCATGTTAGCTGTGCCTTTGTGAGGCACCGCATGAACAAACCACAAATTCTTCCTGAAAATTGTTTCATGTTGGAATTCACACTCCGAGACTACAGAACATTTTCTCTGATGACTTTAAACTGTGGCTTATTTCTGTTTTGGTGGAAAATGCCAAATTTGCTGTTTATTTTTCTTTTTATATTATAGTGAAGTTTCCTGATTAACAGTTACGTTATCATATTTGCCACTGCTTACTATCTGCCCTGTGTGAAAAAAATACATCTGCGATCCTTTCTTACTCCTTCTAAAACATGTGGGTTTAGATAAGCAATGAAAGGGGAGAAGACACATTCAATTTAATTAAAAAAAAAAAAAAAAAAAAACGAACGTGAAAATGCTCATTAGTAATCTTTTAAAGTGAGATAACAGGATGACTTTCCTGTGTAGGAAATACCATAAAAGAATCCAGGAAAAATTATCCGCTGAGAGTGCAATCACATGATTCTCATGGGGAAGGAAAAAGCCCGGTTGTTTAAGGTCACAGTTCAAGGGACAGAGCAGTTGGTGTCTGTATCCCATCAAAGCTGAGTTCTTGAATCGAGCTTGTAAGACATTCTAAAATTACACCACAATGACAAGGTGTGACTGCATGGTTGGGCCGTAAAGCTAAGAAAAAACCCGAGGAAAACAAATTACTAATGATATGGTAATGATTTTTGTAATCCAGGTTTTAAATTTTAGCTGACATGTATTATTGTAAAGAGTAACATTTGTGCAACTAGCTGTGATGGCACTTTCAAAGTAGAAACATGCGCCTCCACTTAGATCATGTTAAGAAAATAGTTTCAAGTGGCAGCCATATGAAAATCTAAAGAGTGCNAATAATGTATTATAAGTTTATATTTGAGGATAATGTGGTGGTATCGTCAGTTGTTTAATAGTATAGAACTTTCACTTGAAAAACAAAGTAAAATTATGACAGTATGCCCTATATGAACTGTGAAAAATGAGAATAGATATTTCTGCTGAAAATACATGAACTGATTGTGTTCAGCTGATCAATAGCTGCTGGGCAGAATGACATTTCAGCGGAGGTCACTCACACACATGTTGCTGGGTCACACATCCATGATCACTGGTTTTGGAATCTGCAGAGAAAAAGAGAAGGCCTGGGGAGATCTCTCTGCACTGCATAGCCTCTTTTCTATTCTTACAGTGCTACATTGCTGTCTCTGAAAGCTGAAGTTCACTTCATGCCTATTCTCTTAACATGGCAGAAATTCTGCCTAATCCAGAGGCAAAACTGGTGTATTTGGTTCCAGTTCCTTTCTTGGTCTTTCTTTACCCTCACCCTGCTTCCATTTCCTTTGTGTGGGCATTGAGGGGTTAATGAAGAGATGAAAGGAAAAAAACCACAACTGCAGTGTTAACACCTGGAATGAAGGATGCTGAAGGATTAGATTGTGATTTTAACCAAGAGGATGTAGTGAAAAAGTTGGAGATCTTGCCTATCTATATAAGTAATGGGTCTGTTCTGATAGCACATACATGAGTTTGCTGGGTCTGATTTTTGCATAATTGCTAAAACGTTTTCTTTCAGAACCTCCTGCCAGCTAGCCATGTCTTCCTCTCCCACACTGTGTAAATCCAGTGGCTAAAGCAATGCCCAGGGCTCAGAACAACAGGTTACCATCTCCTCTGTCCAGCTTGGAGAAAGGGTTTGATTTCTTGTCAGGAAAATGTCCTAAATTTTAAACAGTGCATTATGAAATGGAGGGTCTTCCCCAGCCTCTCCCATTGAAGGGACAGCAAAATAAGAGCCTGAAGCATCAAGGCAGAAATTCAGAAGAGGTATAAGAGAAGAAAATGGAAATGCCAGCCTGAAAAACTCAGATTCCCCAGCTCTTTTGGAGGCTGCCTTGTCACCAGCTCACAGCAAACACATAACTGAGGAGCTGGCACAGTGTGCATAAGGGGGAAGAGATATTAATATAAGGGAAGAATGGTGTATAGACCTCAAACAAACCATCTTCATTCCTTCTTTTCAGCACCCGAATCTGATCTTTAAGCTCAGTGATGCCTGCGTCTTTGCCTCTGACTTTTGAGACTCAAATCTCAATTGCTGAAGTGCAGGAAAGAGAAATCATTAAGCCAAAATATTTTTTACAGTGAACCAAGGAACACAGCACTGCCAAGGAGGAAGGATTTATCTAAAAATAAAGTAATCAGGTATCCTAGAATAACTTCCAAACTATTTCATTTTGTAAATGAGGACTACCGGCTCAATGTGTCTATCTCAAGGCATATTGTCTGACACACACAACTAAATAAATGTTGATAACCTCTAGCCTAACAGAACATGAATAGGAAAGCCTATGCTGCAACACTAATTTGATATATTGTTCTACTTTATTTTGTTTTCTGCAGGTGCTATTGGCAGCTTTGTCTGTTCTGAGAGGAAAATTTCCAAAAGTCACTCTTTCCCTGCCAGCACAGTGTTTACATTCATGCTACAACTTGTTGGCATATAATACTGAGTACTATGAATGATTATGCACCAGTGATTTTTTTCTTAATGAATAGGACACATTCACAGAAGATTAACACTGACCTTTAATTTTTTCTGCAAAGTTATTTATAATTTTATTTGTGCAAAACATAGGAAATTCAGTTCTCAAAGCAAGATTCTAGTTGCTTAACATTTGCCATCTAAAACTTGGAAATTTAGTACAAACCATTTATATAACTTCCCTTATAATCATAGGATGATGTAAGTAGAAAGGGGTCATGAAGATCATCGAGTTCCAACCCTCTTGCAGTGGGCAGGGACATTTCCCACTACACTAGTTTACCCACGACTTCTATGAGCAACCTGTTCCAGTGTCTTATCAACCCCCAGTGAAAATTGAACCCCTTGTGTCAAATTGAAATCTATACTCTTACAGTTTGAAGCCATTACCCCTTATCCTATCACTACACGCCTTTGTAAAAACTCCCTCTCCAGCTTTTTTGCAGGTACCCTTCAAATACTGGTGACCTGGTATAAGATCTCCCTAGAGCCTTCTCTTCTCCAGGCCGAACAATGCCAAGTCTCTCAGCCTATCCTCATGGGAGAAGTAGTCCAGCCCTCCGATTATCTTTGTGGACCTCCTCTGGACCTGCACCAACAGGTCCATGTCCTTATGCTGGGGACTCCAAAGCTGGATGCAGTATTCCAGGTGAGGTCTCACAAGGGCAGAGTAGAGAGAGAGAATAGAGTAGAGGATAGATGAGTGATCTATCAGTCTGAAAAGGCTTGTAAATTGAATTTTCTACTAACAGCTCCCATGCTTTTACAGCATTGGGGAAGGAAACAACTCATTCTGAGTATCTGTTCTAAACTGCTAAAAGTAGGTAAGATAGATCCCAACTGGCTAACAGCTGGGTTATCCATAGCAATGGAAAACTCTAACATACAAATTATATTGATCACCTTGAGATAAGGTTGACTTTCTCTCTTGAGAATCAGTTTTTGTCTGGTAAATTCCCACTGAGTATGGCTAGAAATTAAATGAGAAAGAAGCTTATTTGAGATCCTCCCAAATTCTTCTACTTTTTCAGCAGACCAAAGGAACAACAGCCAGCAGAATCACCTTTCATGAAGTACAATCACTGAAGTATTAGTATAATACAGTATTTCCTTCATTTGGTTTGCAGAATACCATTACATTATCTCAGAAAACACATTGTTAGTTCGGATTCTTTAGCTCCATAAATTACATGAGAGCAACGGGCAACACCGATTGTCTAATTCCTTACTGACAGTTCCCCACAAGAAGTGATACTACATGGGAAACTAGAGTATTTGTAATAACTCATGTCTACATGCACACAGGCAAAGAAAGTAGCCAGTGGTGTCCTTCTTGTGCATTCCCTATTTAACCATCTGATGGTAATACAGTTAAAAAAGGCATTTGTAGATGAAAATATACATATATAGAACCAATTGGCACTTTTCATGTTCACAGTTAGTTGCACAGTGTATTTTCTTTTTAGGTCAGAGCCTTCCACTGTAGTACCCTGTTCTTTTACGACTCAACAGAAGTTGATGATATAAACATATCCTTTTTTTCCAAAAGCTCAGGTTGTGTGTGATTTAACCTTTAACTCCTGCTTGCTGTTATAGGTTAGATGTCAAATATTTCTTGTGAGCCTTTGGCAAGGGTTTCAATATGTTTTCGTCACTCTTCCCCTAAGTAATGTAGGCTGCAGTTGGAGAAGCATTGCAGGGAGGTCTCCCTTCCCCCATCCCTCTGGCCACTTCCTCCAAGCTCAAACAGGAAAGTGAGGACAATGTAGAGGGACCAGCCACAGGCTCACAGTAAATCTGCAATTACTTGAAATGTCACTTCCTGTTTTTGAAGCCTACACAAGAATAAATACCCTTCTGGGCCACGCCGAGAAGCCAAGGGGCCCCAGCATGTGCACTCTTGGTGCTGCCGGGGCTGGGGGTGGCAGGAACACAAAGCTGCGCTCCTTGGCCAAACACCCTGCCACTTTCAAGGGTGACAATCAATCTTCCTCTAGGGGCATATAAATGCTATTTGAAATGTGTACATGGGATTTTATCACCACTAAGGTTGCTACTTTTGCCTTAGAAAACTGGGAGGTTCGTGGGGAAATACTTTATGCATATATTAGAGGCTGGTTTTCACAGCCAATCTGCATGGAGCTTAATTTGTTAGAAGTCTTGCACCATGGCAGTCCCTTCCACTTTTTCCCTTGCAAACATCTGTGTAACTTTTTTCAGTAGATCCTGATGAAAACACACACACACACCCCACACAGTGTTCCTCCTAATGTTTCAGGTGAATTTTTGCCAGCTGTACATAGTCTTCAGTCTGCTTTATCACAACGACAGCCCAAAGTGAGTTTGAGCATAGGTTGCAGGAAGGGTAGGAATGAACTAAGCCAACACAAGCTTAGTAGAAAGCTACTTAAAGAGCTGTGGTGTTAGTGTAAAGGATATTTCTATTCTTAAGCAGTGTTCAAGCTGTTGAATAAGAATTTAGGGTATGTTTTGGCATCACAAAAATGCTTTCCCCACTCCATATATTTGTAGAACAAGTTCTGTGTTTTGGAGAATTCAGAAGAAAGCTCTTCCTCACACATCTGAGAAATAAGGCGAGGTTCAGTTCCATGCCTAGCTAGTAGTGCCTTGCCAGGTTCAAATATACTCAATTCATAAAGCAATATACATGCCTGTTTAATTTCAACCCATGCTCTGAGAACGTCAGATCAGGCGTAAAGGGGAAGCCAGTGCTGCTGCTGGTTCTGAAAGGCTGACAATGCAAAACATGTTGCCAAAACGAGCAGATATCCAGTAGAGTCAGGAACTGTTCTGTAGAGTAAGCATGTGTCACTCACTGTCTAAAATGTTTTCAGAGGAACTCTTGTTTAAGGATATTGCTTAAAGTTCTCTGAAAGTATTTAAGTATTTATTGTTCCTGAACAACCCTGATGAACCCAGAAATCTGCCAGAAATTTCCATCTGTTGCTGTTCTCCTTATTTATATTTACCACTTGTTCTTCCTGCTTTTATCTAAATAGTTATTAAAGAAGAAAAATAAATACGGAGAAAATATGGAAAAGCTTAATGGTTTTTTGTTGTTGTTGTTAGAATTCAATTGGATCAGGCAATCACATNCCTTCACTTGGGTCACAAGAACTTTCTGCAGCACTATAGGCTGGGTGAAGAGTGGCTGGAGAGCTACCTGGCAGAAAGGACCGTGGGGGTGTTGGCAGACAGCCAGCTGAAGACTAGCCAGCAGGATGCCCAGGTGGCCAAGAAGGCCAATCGCACCCTGGCTTCTATTAGGAATAGTGTGGCCAGCCGGACAAGGGAAGCCCCCCTGAACTTGTANCCACAGCATTCTCCTGGAGAAAGTGGCTGTTCATGGCTTGGATAGTAGCATACTCTTTGTAGCGTAAAAAACCAGCCAGATGTTGGGGGTCAAAGAATGGTGGCGAATGGAGTTAAGTCAGCACCTGGTCACAAGTGATGTTTCCCAGGGTTCGGTACTGGGACCAGTCCTATCAAATATCTTTTTCAACAATTTAGATGAGGATATCAAGTGCTTCCTCAGTAAGTTTGCAGACAACACCTAGTTGGGTGGAAGTGCTGATCTGCCTGAGGGTAGGAAGGCTCTNAAAACTGATGAAAGGTCTAGAGCACAAGTGTTATGAGAAGCAGCTGAGGGGGCTGGCCTTTTTTGGCCCTGGAGAAAAAGAGGCTGAAGGGAGACCTCATTGCTTTCTACTACTGCCTGAAAGGAGGTTATAGTGAGGTGGGGGTTGATCTTTTCTCCCAAGTAACAAGCAATAGGACAAGAAGAAATGGCCTCAAGTTGCACTAGGGGAGGTTTGGGGTGGATATTAGGAAGTTCCAACTGAACATGTGGAAAAACTTCTTTACTTTGAGAGTGCCAGAGCACTGGAGCAGGCTGCCCAGGGAGGTTGTGGAGTCTCCAGCTATGGAGATATTCAAGACCCACCTGAATGTCTACCTGTCCAGTCTGCTCTGGTTGACCCTACTTTGGCAGCAGGGTTGGACTAGGTGATCTCTGAAGGTCCCTTCCAACCCCTACAATTCTGTGATTCTACTAGGAATCTACTGGAACTAAGACTAGATGGTCTTATCCTTAGATAGGGATATATTTTCATGTCTGAAATATATCCATGCTGAGAATTTAGAGCAAATAAAGCCACGTTTCTATCACAGCTGTAATAATAAGAGCAGAGGTGACTCCATCAGAAAATCCTTGATAATGTGAGTTTTTGCAACTTAAAATGTTCATTAAAGAATAAAAATGGACATCTTGGAGACACACTAATAATCTGTGGAGTTTTTTTCTTTTCAAAATGGCATGGGTTTTAATGAATTACTATTCCTGCCAAAAATATTAGATGGTGTTTTTTTGAACTATTCATTGTTTCCTGTCAGCTCACCTGCTGGCTATGGAGGCTCTGTGCCTGGAGACAATCTTGATCTCCAAGATTACATTAAAGTTAGTGATGCTGAGGCTTCCGTATTTCACACTAGACAGGTGGTCACAGAAGACTGTCAGGATTCATGCTTAACTGCAGAACTCCTATGAAATAGTTTAAAACAGTGTTCCTAGGGTTTTGAGACTTTCCCCACCTTAGGTGGTGACCTAGAGAATTATAAATTTCCCAAATTAAATTTGAACTCTCATAATGTTAGAAACTTCTTCTTCCCGTTGCAGGATGCTTCATCTCTGGCTTACTCAGCCAGGACTCCAAAGCAGTGACAGATCTGAGGGACACCAATTCTTCTTCATTTCTTTAGGAAAAAAAAAATAATTAAAAAGTTTAAATTTTTCCAAACTTATAAAAGACAGAAATTTCCTTTCTGAAGAGAACATCACCATTTACAATAAATTTGGGTAGTTTAATTACTATAATTTCTTAAGGTCAAGATCTTTCTTACCACAAGGTGGTTTAGACTTCAGGAAAGCCTGCAGGATATTTTTTTTGTTGCTGTTCTTGAGTAAAAATTAAAAAAAAAAAAAAAAAAAGCCAAAACCTACAGATGCAGATGCGTTGATATTTAAGTACCAGATAGGGACATGCTGGGACCTCATGTGTTCCACCATTTTAAGTTGGAATCATCCACGTTATTCCAGAAAACTAACAGGTACATAGAGTATTTGAAAAGGAGAGAAAAAACCTATAATTAATGACTGCAAATCTCCTTTGAATAAACACAAATTATTGGCTTCAGAAAAGGACATGTTTTTTTTAAGAAATAAGCATGTGTATATTTACGTAGAAAAGGAAGTCAGTATATTCTATCTCTAATTCTTTCTACTTTTAACATACACTTTGTGTGTGTCATCCTTGCCTACAATGATAGCAGAGAGAGGAAATCCCATTCACTGGGTTTGATAGTTTGCAAGCTTCTATTGCCACCATTGTGGAGCACAGGAATAAAATTTAAAAAATTAGAGTGCTCTGTAGATGTGTACAAATAGGGGCTGGCTGGATCCTGGCCTTGATGTTACTTCAGTGCTTGCACGGTTACAATGATAGCAGTTCTTTGTTTTTCTAGGTGCATTTCTTTGTTGATGCTTTGATTGTAAAAAGTACATTAAGGAAGAAAGGGGTCATGTAAGGCTAACTTTGAAGTCGAAAGTGTCCCGCACTATAACAAATACCTTTGTCAGCATGTTGCAGCAACACACAACATAAGCAGGTATCAACACCGTTTGTATAGGTCTTAAAAAAGCTCCATTTGCTCTGTGCTACTCACATTTTTGTCTGTCCTGTAGATGAAAAAATAGCACATTTTTTATGAAAATCCATATTGTGTTTTGATCAGATATGAAACTTCTTGATTTGAAAAATCTGCCACATTTCCTTGCTGTTTTTTAACTGTGTGTTACAGCTTGATCCAATCTCCATATAAGCAGGCGTAATTGCACAGCAATTGCAATGTTGTGTGATTGATACAAACACACCCAGTGCACCTGTAGGGACCCAGGACAGGATCTGAATTCCTCATATCCCTCCCCCTAAGGAGGGGTTGAGCTCTACCATGAACACATAAGGAGCTTTTGAAGAATCTGAAAATAAGCATTAAAGTCTACCTGCCTGATACAGATTATAATCCTTTGACCAAGTGCTTTTGAAAGACTTTTAAGACTTTTTATTTCTTATTTCATTGTTCATGTCTGTTTTTTTCAGCCTCACTGAGCTACCCCGCAGGCATTTGCAAAGGGGACGAAATACAGAGATTTCTATTTAGCTGGCTATTCAGTTCTGGGGATTTGGTCAAATCTGAGTTCATAATTTCAGACGTTTCCTATAATGTGATCATCCTTAAAACTCAGAGGATTTAGGAACCTTGATGATTCAAGAGGCTTACTGTTAGTATATAGGAATACAATTAGCATGAGAAGCTCAACATGAGCCAGCAGTGTGCACTGACAGCCCAGAAAGCCAACCGTATCCTGGGCTGCATCAAAAGAAGCGTGGCCAGCAGGTCACAGGAGGTGATTCTCCCCCGCTACTCTGTGCTCGCGAGGCCCCACCTGGAGAACTGTGTCCAGCTTTGGAGTCCTTAACATAGAAAGGACATATAACTGTTGGAACAGGTCCAGTGCAGGGCCACCAAGATGATCAGAGGGATGGAGCACCTCTCCTATGAAGACAGGCTGAAAGAACTGGGGCTGTTCAGCCTGGAGAAGAGAAGGCTCCAGGAGACCTTCTAGCAGCCTTTCAGTATCTGAAGGGAGCCTACGGGAGAGGTGGAGGGACACTTTGTCAGGAAGTGTAGTGACAGGACAAGGGGTAATGGTTTTAAATTGGAAGAGAGGAGATTTAGGTTAGATCATAGGAAGAAATTCTTTTCTGTGAGGGTGGTGAGGCACTGGAACAGGTTGCCCAGAGAAGCTGTAGATGCCCCATCCCTGGAAGTGTTCAAGGCCAGGCTGGATGGGGCTTTGAGCAAGCTGTTCTAGTGGGAGCTGTCCCTGCCCATGGCAGGGGGGTTGGAATTCTATGATCTTTAAGGTCCCTTCTAACTCTAACCGCTCTACCATTATATGATTCTATGATTTGCAAGGAATGCTAATTTTTACTCCAGTACTCCCGTGCTAAGAATCGTTGAGTAAATTCACTATAATAATCACTATATTTTTCATATGAATTCTAATGAATGGATTTAAAACTGTTCCGAATAAGCTGGTTTAAATGTTGTCTAAATCATCAGTGAGTTTCAGTATTGTCTTATAGCAATTCCTTGTAGTAAGTAATGTTCCGTTAATAATATCTACATTCAGGAAGTCATTGACATGATTAACTTTATTTACAAGTATTCAGCTTGACAAAGGTCTCAACTCTTGCTGTGAGCTGATTCATACACAAAGCACCATTATTAAATTTAGCATTTTATTGATTCAACCTGGAAAATCTGTACAATTAATCAGATGGAAATAAACTTCTTTGTTTCTCACTTGTCTGACTACCTTAGCGTTTCCTATAATTATAATTATTTTTATATATTGTTAGCCAATATCTCCCAGTTAGCAGCTATATATACCTTTATGTTAAGTAGATTTAATTTCTTTATGGAGGCACAAAAGTTAGCAATGTATTTTCGTACTGTTTTGTACTGTTGTCAAATGGATGTAGATAGCCTCTCAGATTTCAACATATTCTGGAGAATATCCAAGGCCAGTCATAAACATAGACTAGCAGATTATATGAATTCCATAAATTATTATGGGTCATCATTAACCAGCCTTTCTCCTAATTTCAATTTCCTTTCAACAGGAATAATGACTTTGCTATGAAAAACTTTCAAAAGTGTAGGAATGTGAAAAAAAGGCAGCACAAATCTGTTTAATAAACTAGTCAGAGATTAAACTACATAAATCTACACTGTAGTTTATGGGGCATACTGAATAGTATTGAACAAGCACTTTTATAAACAACGGTCAAGTGTAGGAAATAACTTCTGAAAATTGTGATTAGTTTTTTATTAGTTCATATTAGTGTTAAACATGAAATACCTTGAAGCCATAACAGTAATTTGAAATGATACCTGCAGCAGTATGATCAAACTTCTGCCACTTGAAGCTGGTCTTTTGGGATCATGGCTTGTTTATTTTGCTTTACCTTTCACACAAAGAAAATCAAATGTAAACTCCAAACAAAAGTTTCTAATAGAAGTAAATGACATTCCTACATTATTTGTGCAGCTAGCTAGGTGATTCAGTAGTCCTTAATTCACTTGACAATCTACTTCTGCAGACAAAGCAGGCAGTAAAATAGGAATTATCGGTCAAGACAAAAGTTTGAAAAGTTCTTGGCAGGACAGAATAGGAGGAAGTCCCCATGTGATGTAACTCAACATGGTTCAGTTGAAATCACCAGCTGAGAATCTTTATAGCTTGGAAAAGATTTAAAACAAATGTCTCAGAATATACACAGCCCTTATACAGACCCTCATAACACAAACTTTCTTTTCAGTTCAAACCCTAATATGGCTTTGTATTAAACTGCTTAGCTCATATTAATGGAGTTGCATGTTTTTTTCCCAGGCATGACAAATAGATGCTGCTCTTTCATGGTCATTTGAAAGCTCTGAAGCCTCACTGAATTTAATTATGAAGTTGCAGTTGCTGGTTCACGCTGAAATCTTTCAATGGAGATGCATTATAGGCTTTGCCTTTGTACTAATTCAGTCCTGTCTCACTGTTTCTCGATTCAGCAGAAATGTAGGGTACAGTGGCTTGTAGTCCACTACTAGCAGTGTATGTGAAAACACACATGAAATTGAGATTGAGGAGGGTTTGTGGGCTTGTGATGGCTTTGAAGGGGTGGCCAGACCAATATGGAGAGGTGGTCTACTGTAAAGGGCAGAATCATATTCTATTTATTGTAGATTTTATTTCCTCAGTTCTGGCATTGGTAATATTCTTCAGGAAACTAACTGATGTCATTTCCTTTCTACAGGCACGTTACATAAATGCTGGAGTACAGCCACTTCAAACAGCCTTCAAACAGATGGCCATGTGTATAAATGCCAGAAAGTGAGAGCAGCCACTTGCAGTAAAAAATGCTACCCCACACATGGTGTAATGTTTATTTTATAACCTCTCTCATGGATTTACATGGTTCATTCTTCTAATTTTTCCAGGCACAAATCCCTTAGGAAGTAGCTGTAGAATACCAAAATAAATTAAAATTATATAAATAAAACAACCTAAGCAGAGCAAAGCCTAGTGTCTCAATAGATATCAGCCAGTGCACACAGCAGAATACAGACAAATCTCAGTACAAAACGTTTCCTTTGTTTAGCTACCCCAGAACTGAACTTTGAGTAGTAAACCAGTGGCACTTAAGAAAACCCGATTCAGTTTAGCAGCTTCATAAAGCCAGGTAAGAAACTTTAACTGGAGGTGTGATATCTGAATCCCTTGAACACAACTCCATAACTGTAAAAAAAAGAAAAGGCATCCATAATACGGCCAGATGCTCTACTCTACCACATAGGAGGAGCAAACAGAACAACTTGGTCCTTAGCAACAGAGACATGAGGACAGAAGCGAGTACTACACGACTAAGCTTCCTGGAAAAGCTCACGCACAGGACCCCGAGCAGCTGGGAACCATAGTGGCACACATCAGAAAAGAGAAAGAAAATAGCACAAAGGAAGGGACACACTGCCACCCGTCCCAGTAGACCTACAGACAGTGCGGCTGCTGGAGGTAATGCTGCTCCTAGAATAGTTTAGCTTGGAAAAGACCTTCAAGATCATAGAGTCCAACCATTAACCTAGCACTTCCAAGTCCACCACTAAACTGCAATCCTAAGGTGTCCCTCCTCACATTTTGCTATGGTGGAATGAGAAGCAGGCAATATCAGGGGGTCAGCTGAAATACTACTCTTACAGTGTGAGAAAGAGACTCAAGGACACCTTGAAGGAATAAGGCTAACGTGAAGGAATCAGGGAGTGCACCTCTGGGTGTTACAAAATCCCACGATGCTTTCCAGCACTAAAATCTTCTGGCTTGTAAAACCATGCACTGAAAATAGTGGGCGGGACTTTTTTAAAGGAGTTCGATATTGTTCTGACTCTGTTAAAATCTAACACAATGGGAGAAGTCCCTGACTTCAAAAGGAGTGGCAGAAGGCCAAAACACAGCACTTCTGGTGTTTCTATCCAGGCAGTTTTGAGGATATTTTCTTTCTTACCTTTGCATTGCTAGCAAAAATATTGCCTCCAGTGTCATGACTTTGCCCTTGGATGTGCAGGCTGTTTTCCCTCAGGTGGCAAAAATCAGTGACAAAGAGGTCTGAGAATATCTCTGCAGTTTAACTTGATTTACTCATTCACTGCAGCCTGGTAATGGAGGGAACCACAAACTGTTACAGGCAATTTTCTTTTTCAAAAGTTTCCACTCATACAGCAGTGTCCAGTTCCCAGGAAGCTTTTCTGTCTCAGCAGCCTCTTCCAAGTACAGGGAATAAAGTAATAGGAAAGTTTCAGCTGGGTGCCGCAGTTTATTTCAAGGACTTTTGCATAACAAAACTAAATAAAATTAAAAAAAAAAAAAAAAACCAAATAAAAAATAGAGCATTTCTTCAGAGTAGATAGAGGTATTGCCATTTGAACTCCTGGTAGTAATAACAACAAATAAAGTATCATGATATTGCCAAGTATCATATTAAGCTTGTTGGATAAGGGTCACTGAGGTTTCCAGGGGGCTGTGATGGAAGGCAGAGATGTTTCATTCTCTCTCCTTGTTCTGTTCTCCATGTCTCAGGACTGAGACCTATTTCCTGGGATGCTTTACTTAGTTGTAAAGGATGAAAAAAAGCAGCATTGACAATGCCGGGATCCTTCCCCACAGATCCTCCAGGGCACCACATGGGCCAGAGCTTGGCCTGGCTACAAGGGAATGAAAGCCGTGTTGCCTGCTGGAGCACAGAAAGTGACAGAGCAGCCCATCTCCAGCTCTTTCCTTCTCCATGCTCTGCAGGAAGAAAGGCCATGCACACAGCAGCATCCTGCCCTGGAGGAAGCACTACAGGACACTGAAAACAGGGGCATAGCAGGGATGGGAGGGTAATTCAGTACTGGACTGGGCCAACGCAAGAGTTGCAAGGCAAGGCATATGGCTGATACTGCAGGTATCAATATAAATGGCAAATAACTTCAGCATCACTTGATAGTACACTATTTCTGTGCAATGGGGTTACTGTCCATCAGGCCTGCTTGCTCACCTGCTAAGAACAGTGATTGTGAGATTCCGTGTACCAGTGCCACAACCATCAATGCCTGCTGTGTAATTCAGTTCTTGATTCAAAGATTAGGCTGACAAAGGCCACCCTTCAGTACAGCAGGAATGGCACCAACCTTACTTTAGAAGGTAACAATCCATTTTCAGTGCCTCAGTACCACTTTTTTTATCCTTGCACTATGGCCACACAGAAAGAGAACTATCCTTGAGTCTTTTTACAGGACATAGAAAGGCGGTCGGAAGTCTGTAAATACTACACTGGCCTGTTACACTCAATTGTATGAAAGAGGTTACACAGGAACAGGGTGTCCTTTTAATTCTTTGCAGTAGTGATCAAAGCTAGCAGTGTGGCATAAAGACCCTACACAGGCCATAGTTTTGTGTTCAGAGTGTCAGAGTAGGTGAGAGGAAGGGAGAGAGTGCAAGGGTTACACAGATTTCTCCACCCTTGTCTAATTCTGTTCCCAGTGAAAGACTCTGTTTAATACTCTGCTCGAGGGCTACCCTTGGAGCAGCAAAACCCAGTACTATCTTTTGCTGTGGCTGCCAAAGCCAAAATTTAATCTGAGTCATTTGTGCAGTTTGCCTTATCATTCGACACTGTGAGGGGAAGATCTTCTCACTCTGAGGCCTGTGCAACTGGGACAAGGAGTCACTTGGACGAAGGTACAAGCAGGTCCTGGAAAAATGGCAGCTCATTTGTTTCTCTCATCTGCAGCACCATCTTTTTTCATCTCCAAGGAGACTGATTGATCTCCACTGCCAATGCACCAGAAACATAGAAATCTGCAGGAGTGAAACCATGAGTCAGAACTCCTCGATAAAACTTGAACTGTGCTAAAGAGCCAAGAATCAATACATTCTGACGAGGAAACAGGACCAAAGGTACCCGTTGTTGCTGCAATCGAGCCACTACTTTTCTACTACTATTACAAGTTCTTTACTTAAGGTCTTATGACTGTTTGGAATGTCAAATGTCTCCATTCAGGATGTTTCTTGCCTGTATTTTGTGTGTATTTGATTGCAAAAGAACAGTTTAGAGATCCTATTACCTTAAGGTAGAATTGTGTTCTCAAATGTTTTTATACTTCTCTTGGGCTCTGCTGCCTGAACTCCACCAAATAGTCTAATAAGTTCCATATGCCCATTTTTTTGAAGAACACATTTTCAAAGCAGCAAATGTTTTGACGGATTGGCTCACGGAGAGCCTGAATGCTGTTATACACATCGTTTAGCATTCCACAAGGCCCCCACTGTTAAATTCTGGGAACGTGACCAGGGTGACCTACCTAATACTGCACTAACTAGCTTAAATAAGAAAAAAAATAAATATAAAAAAAAAGAGAGAGAGAGAAAAAAAAGAAATTCTTAACCATTGTGCTGCACTAAAGCATATTTGGAATTTGAACATGTATTTGCTGCCCTGGTAATTTTTGTTTGAGGTGTGTGGGAATTAGGCTGACACATAACCGGACTCACAGAAAGAATGTTTTGCGTAAAGTTAAAAATATATTTTAAAAGTAGCTCACACACTTCATCTAAAGCAGAAACTGGGGCCCCTATCTTGCAAGAAGTTAAACACCACCTGAGAAGCTGAGCCTCCCACACACATTGAGTTCAGGCAGACATGAGCATGTCCAACACTATCTAAAGAACACACCAATCCATTATAGAGTTTGACACTTCATTGAGAACATACTGGAAATATTTAAGAGAATGAAGCAAACACATGCCTGTGATTTAGCTACATATTATGAGTGCATCCAGGATTGGGAAAAAAATGCTCACACATCTATTTTGGTTGAGGAAATGTTCTAATACTTTTTAAAGACTTCAACTTCAGCTTTGATTTTTCCATATCCTTTTTTTCTAGTGTCAATTTGTCATTTCTCTCTTCATATACTGCACCCTGATCAACCCATTCTGGAAAGCAGGTGCAGTTCTGCTAATTTCTTTACATGTTGAAGACTTGAGCAAACTGAGAAGCAAATGACCAGTTTAATACTGCAGCCTCTGATCCCCCACACTGAAGCCAAATGATAATTACTTTTGCTCCTGACAGAAAGAAATAAAGAAGGGAATTGCAATGCATTTGTTTATTTGGAAGAGGAAACTTCCTGAAATAGCACACTCATTCTGTGTGCATAACCCACATAAAAGTTGATACCTAATGTAAGGCCAAAGAGAGAAGAGAGAAAAGCAGCAAGGAGGATATGTGGGCGTTAAGACATTCTGTGCCTCTGTACATATGATGACAGACAAGGCAGGGTTAAGAGCCCAGAAGAGTCCAGCAAGATCTATCTTTGGGAGTGGCAGTTATTAGACATGTTCAGTAGCTGATGTCAAAATCACTTATGTAGTTATTGTAAAACATGTATGGCATATTTTTTTTCACCCAAGCCAATTAGACTGCAAATACAGAAACAGTTAAATGTATGCATGTGGTTTCATGCAGTGTATAAAAGCAGATGTTTAATGCAGGAATATATGTACCTGAAATAGTAAACTGGATTTCAAAAGCTATGCCACTGTCAAACCACTATAGTAATGTCACATCTCTAGTCTTACTTACTGTAGATTGTTTTCATTGAAGTAATGCTTGGTCCAACAAGATGTGTTTTGGGGAGTAGAAAAACTCATTGTAGACTGAATGACTTACACAAAATCTGGGGATATTTTATGGTTACCCGCCCCTCTTCAAATGTAGGCTACAGATTTCTCTTGTCACCAGCGGCTACGGTGACCTGTTACCCCAGAGGCAGGAATGCTGCTGGCTGTGCCTGTCACCAAGATGCTGAAGAACTGGGGCAACTGGGGTTGTGGGGGCTGTGGGGCAGAGCATTTTCAAGCTCTTAGCAGCCTATAATGACAAATATAACATGTCTGGGACATGCTGTCAAGAATAAGACACCAGTTCTGGACAAAGATCGGTGGCGGATGTAAGTATTTGTGCTAAAGTACAAAGGTATAAATGTGATGTTGAAACCATGTATTTGAATACACACAACAGCAACAAACTGGAGGAGGCAGAATAAGGAAAACCAGCAAATTTGCTGTCCCCTAACTTTTGTTTGTTATATCTTCTTTACACTCTGCATACTACCTTGCAATGGCCTTATACAATTTACTGTGTGGCTGTAAAGGAAAAATTCAAAGTCTTACCCATTAAAAGAAGAAATCTTTGGCATAAATGCCAATGTAAGATACAGATTGCTCCCCTGTGCCACTGTCCTCAGTTGTGCTGGCACAGCTGTTTGTGCAGCAATGCCGTAAGGTGCTATGAACCAATTTATAAACAGATCCCATTTTTTAGAAATATTCCCCAAAACTGTGTTTTCTGAAGCTGATGATCTCCTCAGTCTGATTCATCAGCAGCTGCACAAACTGTTGTGTTGGAACATCTGAAGGGGTGATGCTTTAACTGGTAAAATTAAACTAGTATGATCGCCAGACTTCATTTTCTGAAGTCACAGCCTGCTTTCTATGTATATTAGATGTTTTTTCTTCTAAGAAACTGACTCCTTGAGAAATGTCTGGGTATATATGTATTCTACATATATACAACAGCTCTCGAGTTTTACTGCCATGTGGTGCTTTCTAAAAAGTCCTGTCTGAAAGACAATTCTTATTACAGCAGAAACCTAGGATTTACGAATGATATCTGTATCACTGATCCCCAAGGTCTGCAATGTAGACTAAGTTTTACAAAATCAAGAAAAATAAATATAACAAGTATTGAGGAGTTCAGGGCCAGAACAATGGTACCTTATTAATCCCAATAAGTGAACCTAACATTCATTTGCAGTTGGTTCTACTGCTCCTGCTGGCAGCACCACTTTGGAACTACCCTGCTTAGAAAAGTTTAAGGGATAACTTTGAAATTATTGTTTTATCTGTTCTTTATTTTGTCAGAATACTTATTTACAGAAGAAAAGGAAAATCTCAACAGTATATTTGAACAATCCACATTCCACTAGCAAGCATTGCCACAAGAAAAATTTTACTTATCCAAATGGTGATATGGTCCCACATTGCTCGGATTTATGATGTTCTAGTGATGAGCATATGGGAGAGAAACTTAATCACACAGCTTCTTAGTTCAGTTGTCTACTCATTCATGTATAGTAATCAAGCATGTTTCAGATCATCCTTACCAGGCATTTTTCTGTGGAGAGAAGATCATAGAGTTATAGAATGGTTTAGGTTGGAAGCAGCCTTAAAGATCATCAAGTTCAAACCCCCCTGCCATGGGCAGGGACACCTCCTGCTAGACCAGGCTGCTCAAAGGCCCATCCAATCCGGGCTTGAACACTTTCAGGGATGGAGCATCCACAGCTTCTCTGGGCAAACTGTTCCAGTGTCTCACCACCCTCACAAGAAAGAATTTCTTTCGAGCATGTAATCTAAATCTCCTCTCTTCCAATTTAAAACCATTACCTCTTATTCTTTCACATTCACTGATAAAGAGTCCCTCCCCATCTCTCCTGTAGGTTTCCTCCTGGTACTGGAAGGCCACGAGAATGTCTCCCTGGAGCCTTCTCTTCTCCAGACTGAACAACCCTGACTCTCTCAGCCTATCCTGAGAGTGGTGCTTCAGCCCTCTAATCATCTTCTTGGCCCCTTCCTGATCCCATTCCAACAGGTCCATATCCTTCCTGTGTTAAGGACTCTAAACTGGATGCAGACTCCAGTTTCATGAGAGCAGAGCAGAGGAATAGAATCACCTCCCTTGACCTGCTGGCCATGTTTCTTTGGATGCAACCCAGGATGCAGCTGGCTTTCTGGGCTGCCAGCACAATGAAAATAGATGAAAATAAGGTTATTCTAATGTAATTACAGAAAAGACTTATAACATTTCTGCATACAGACTGCATACACAAAGCTCTGTATTTCAGATTTCTGGATGTGGTTTTAGCTGCCCTCTCACTTTAAAATACTTGTTTGTTTAAAGTCCTGCATGCCATTCTTTTATGAAATGTGTTAGGTTTTTTTCATTGCATTTTGGCTGATAAGAAGGCCAGTAACCAGAGATCTCCCTAATCACTGGGAGATCATGAAGAGTCACAGATTATGGCCTGGGAGAGCTCTGGGCTTCATTTCAAGATGAAAACTCCCTGGATATCACACTGCTCCAGCTCTTAGTAGGGTTTGTTTTTTTCTCTGTGACCTCATCTAAAGCCAAAGTCTGTCCCACTAGCAAGAAAGGGCAGAAAAAAAAAAAAGGAGAGAGCTTCCCACCACTGCTCCAGTGTGAGTGTTACGTAACAATTTATGGGCCAGTTTGTCTCAACCCACCACAGGATCCTACAAGACATGACAAAACCTTAAACGTAGAAAATATTTTCCCTAAATCCAGTTCCGATTTTTTTTAACGTGGTCGTCTACCTAACCATTTCTAACAGTCCATTCTAAGAAGTATGGGAGAGGGCGTGTATTCTAAATACATTATTCTGTGTTTCCTGTCAACTGGGGTCCTGTAAGTAGATGGCCAGCTGAGACCTACAGGTCACCCAGCTCTGCTCTAGGTTGAGACTACATTTGGGACTTCAACGAGCTCTAGATATATGGGATTGGCACTGGCCATCCTGTGGTCCATGCTCTCTGTTTTGCCCAACAGATGTGAAAATGTGAGTATGTGCTACAAATTTAGTAACAATGCTTGAAGGAGTGAAAGGTGAAATATTCTTCATTTTTTTAAAGTAAATACACATGTAAGGCAAAAATGTAATTAAAATGCATTTGGGTATTAGCACAGGACATGTATGGAACAATTATCTGGTGTAGAATAAAGAGTTTGACATGGCATTTAATTACAAAATTCACAAGACTTAATTTTGTCACAAAAATTGCCCATTGTTCCTTCAGCAAATGCTTTAGTCATTCTAGGATGCCTATCCTACCTTTACTGTTGCTACTTACAGTTATTTGGAATAAGCTGTAACAGTCAATAGACTACTAAGAAGTAACACTTAAATCTGCAGCATCTCCTCTGCCTGATACTGAATATTTCCACTTAAAAGAACAGCAGATATTCATTTGAGCTTGTCTAGGTGTTTAAATCGTCATTTGAGTGTAGAAAGTGTGATACATTTGTGAATTTCCTTTACAACAAATCAGAGAATCTGCAAGAAAACCCAAGCAGGATCTGTGTCCTCTGTGACCTGGTTTATCAGGGCGTTCACTTGGTCAAAATTTAATGTAAATAATGGTGGCTTCCTCTTGCTGACAGTCTGAGTGTTTTTGCTTGATCAGCCTTAATAGGGAAAAGGGTAAGAGAAAGATTAAATGATCAAGCCACACAGGAAAGCTCTATGTGTAACACTGCAGAGCATCAAGGACCTATCAGTGATGGTATTTGCTTATTTCTTGTGCCTATTTAGCACTGGTGTGATCTTGGAAACAAAAGCACATGGACTTACACACACTTCGTTCAGCTACCAGTACATTACATTGTCACATGATGATTCAAAGTAGGAGATTATCTTGAATTGCGTGGAACCAGGAAGAGGCGACGACCACATTAACAAGCCTTGCTGATGGCCCTTGGAGCAGGGGTACCTTGCAGTTGAAAGGGTTCAGATAGCAAGACAAGCTGGTGGACCAGGATGTGAGGCTGCTCATTGGTTGTACACCTGCCTGGAGACCCAGAACTTGAAAGGGCAACAGGAAGGACAGCAACATTCCTCTGGGCATCAGGCTGGAATATCACCGGCAGAGGAGGTGGATTAAAAAGTTTCACCCACATGCAGTTACACAAACTCCATCTAGAGGCTTTGATTTCCACAGGACGCAGTCTCTGGTCTCAAACCAAGCGCAGCACCATACTTCCTCAGTAAGCTTAAGGGTGGCAGTCAATAACAGTACCCAGATCTGGGGGAGCCTGACCACTCAAAATTCACCACAGAATATTGGAATCACAGAATTGTCAGAGCTGGAAGAACCTCAAGAGATCCTCTAGTCCAACTCCCCTGCTAAAGCAGGATTGCCTAGACCACGTTGCNCTCGACCTACTGGCCACAGTCTTGCATTATCTCTCTTGGTAACAAGGGCCCATTGCAGGCTCATGGATAGTTTCCTGTCT
>VXBW01003119.1:35658-51649 GCA_013400375.1 Thinocorus orbignyianus | reverse complement strand
TTATTTGCCCCGTTGGAGGGTGGGAAGAGGAAAAGCCTTGAGGGTTCACACCTGTGGGGAGGAGTGGAGCCAAAACTGGCCAACTGGGGTGTTCCATCGCATCCACACCATGCTCAGTGTAAAAACTGAGGGATCAAAGGGTCAACTCTCTTTCTTCAACATCCAAGGAGGACCCTGTTTGTCCACCTGCCTTTGACCCTGATCCAAACATTCCTGACCCCAGAGCTGGAATCCAGCTCCTGTTGGTTACCCAGTCCAGTCTGGGAATTTTCCTGATGCCTGCTGGTGACAGAATCGCCACCCTAGGAGCTTGGTGTGGTTTTGTATATACTGTATAAATTTTTTTTTCATTTATTTTCAATTTTCTTTTCATTATTTATTATTTTATTATTATTTATATTTTCTTTAGTTTAACTTTTTTCTAAATTCATAAATCTGTTTTATCTCTTCCTCTCCTCTCTTTTTCTCAGAGGGGGGAGGGAGGGGCCATCTGTTGTTCTGATTGACCAAAAACCACGACATGCACGAAGAGAGAGAGGAACCATTGCAGATTACCTGATCAGCCCATTAACGACTCTTCTTCCATGGGATGAAGAGGGTGCCCTGACAATCACTGGCTGCAACCCCTAAACAGTGGGATTTCTGCTAAAAGAGATATTTTGGAAGTTACAGTGTGGTCCTGCAAACAACAGGTGTTAGAAATCCAAACTTACGAAGGAAATAATTATCCTGTATGAAAGTTAGGTTAAAATGCACACCATCTTATTTTATATAAGAGTTGTCATTCTCGTAACTTTTTGAATTGCAATGAGCAAACAAAATTATTTTGTTTGTGGCTTTCCATGCCCTCTTGATGTTTCGCCGAGGCTGTGGTTGACTAAGGACCCCGAGATTACAGATAGAAGTAATAACTTTTCATTTAGCCAGCCACTGTAGCTGGAAAAAACACTAAAGCTCTGAGAGACACTGAAGTAGGGCTGTGGTGCCTGAAGGCTTTCCTGATTTATTTGTTTTTATGCATGAGTTGTTCAAAGGGAGATACTCCCTCTGCTTGCAAATGACCTGCCTTGGCTGTGATTAACGTCCAAGATACATCTTGTCCCCCATTCAAGCTTCGTATTTTTTATTACAGGGTATGCTGAACATCCCGCAAAAAATGACTTGTTTATTTAGTGCACTTAGGGAAAATTGAGCAATTCTGTAGCTGCAGTTTGGCCCAGGAAGAGCACAGAAGGGCAGGGTGGTGGTTGCCTTCCCCTGTAGGGGTTTTATGACCTTGCAGAGTTGGGCTCAGCACCCAAGAGACCAACACTGTTGCCTGAATGTGAAAAGCAATGGATGTTGAGGATGAAAAGCAGCTCCCTGGGGCTGTGTCACCTTGCAGCTACCAGGGAATTTTTCATGAGACTCAGCACTGAAAGAGAACCTGGAGCTCGACATCAGCTTGGAGATGCAGGTGTTCATGAGTATTCTCGTTATCAGTTTGGGTACTCTGTCATGTGCTGAGCAGAAAGGAGGTTTAAGGTTAAACAAATTAATGTGCAAGACCAAGAGCAAGGCAGCCTCTGGTATCAGCACAGGCTGAGGATGACAGGATAAACAGCAGCCCTGAGGAGAAGGACTTGGGGATGTTGGTGGATGGGAAGCTCAACATAACCCAGTAAAAAGTGTGCCAACACCCCAGAAACCCCCCCCCCTGGGCTGCTCCCCCAGCAGTGTGGTCAGCAGGGTGACGGGGTGGGATTCTGCCTCGCTGCTCCGGTCTGGGGAGATCCTTCTGCAGTGCTGCCTCCTGCTCTGGGGCCACCAGCATCGGAAGGACATGGACCTGTTGGAGTGGGGCCAGAGGAGGCCATGGAGATGCTCAGGGGGCTGGAGCCCCTCCACTGGGAGGACAGGCTGATAGACTTGAGAGGTTCAGCCTGGAGAAGGCTCTGGGTAGACCTTGAAGCCCCTTCCAGTACCTACAGGGGCTCCAGGAAAGCTGGGTAGGGACTCTTGATGAAGGAGGGGAGCCACAGGATGAGGGGGAAGGGTTTGACACTGAAAGAGGGGAGATTGAGAGGAAATGTGGAGAAGAACTTCTTTGGTGTGGGGGTAGTGAGACCCTGGAATAGGTTGCCCAGAGAAGCTGTGGCTGCCCCATCCCTGAAGGAGTTCAAGGCCAGGCTGGATGGGGCTTGGAGCAACCTGGTGTGGTGGGAGGTGTCCCTGCCCAGGGCAGTGGGGCGGGATTGGATAGGCTTCAAGCTCCCTTGCGACGCAAACCATTCTGTGATTCTATGATTAGCAAAGAATGAACACTGATAATGAAATCACTGTCAAGATCTTTCCCGTGTTGCCCATCTCCAAATTTCTTTGCAGCTTGGGAAAACAATGAAGGGCAACATGCCTGGCAGCAAACTACAGGTGGTTCTTTCAAAAGGAAGGGACTGAGTTTCCAAAACAAGCAGCTCTCACTCTCTGTAAGACCTTCATTAACCCAGCAGCACTTTGTGCTGTTTGTGCCTGAGAACTGACTGTAGTCATGTCCTACACATCTCCATGGGGCATACGTGATGCTGAGAGGGGATCGTGGCACCACATTGTGTGGTACCTGGGAGTGGTACCCCATCACAGGTTTCTTTTAATGAGGATTAAGAGACACTAAACTACACGGTTACACATAGGTATTCATGTTATACAAACTTTCTCTGCAAATAAAGCTCTAGCTGCTGGGCTACAGCACATGGTAACAGGTGACAGAACAAGAGGAAACAGCCTCAGGTTGTGCCAGGGGAGGTTTAGGATGGATTTGGGGAAAAAATTTGTTCACTGAAAGGGTTGTCAAGCTTTAGAAGGGGCTGCCCAGGGCAGTGGCGGAGTCACCATCCCTTGGAGGTACCTAGAAGTTGGGCAGAAGCGGTGCTGGGTGACATGGGTTAGTGGTGGGTTTGTCAGTATTGGGTTGGTGGTTGGACTCAATGATCTGAAAGGTCCCTTCCAACCTGGACAATCGTATGATTCTGTGATTCTGTGGTGAATGACCAATGAGGCAGCTGTGAGGTCATTTCTTCTTTATGATGTTCACCCTTTTCAGAGTTTCACAACCCAGATTCCCATACATAAACATAATCTGTCTAATTTAGGGGTATTGTAGCAGCTGAAAAACAGTTCTTTTTTTTATGAGGGCATTAGTTAGCAATACTTTTTGAAGTAGCATCTCCTTTTGGCTGTGAAGCCCAACCCGAGCTGTGTTGCATCCCATCATGGGAACTTGCACGGTTCACTCTCTCCTGGCCTGGTGCAGGGGAGCAGTCACTGCCTCACACTGATTTTTTTCAAATACAAAACCACAGCAGCTGTGAAGTTTGGGGCAAAACTTCTGAAGTGCTAAAGAGAACGGGGAGGTTTCTATAGAACATTGCTACATCAAGATAAGGGATTCTCATACTGCTCCCTAATTAGTGCTCGCTGATGCAATGGCAAGATTGGCAAAATCCTTCAGGTGAACAAAGACAGAGGCACACACGCTGTTTTGCAGGAGTAAAGAGCTGAAATCCCGCAGTTTGCTTCTTTACTTACGTGTTAAATATTCTCTGACTATTGAAGCTTTGTTTTACCTTGTACCTCGGACCACACCATGGAAATATCCAAGTCTTCACTGAAAAACCTGCCACCATTTTCTAGCAAGATCAAAGGATAACGATCCCCATTATTCCTGCCAAATGAGGCAACAATTAACATAAACGTGCCTGTTAAATTCAGGTCCAGGCCCGTATCTCTGAACTGAGATACTGAAAACCTGTGGGATTTTTTTCTGAGTACTTAATAACACACAGCTCTTCCATGTGAAACAACAGCTTTCTTCAGTGGTGGTGGCAGGTAAGTGCTCTGAATTAAATGAATCACAGCATTAAAGTGTCAAGAAAATGAGAAATGTACGGTTAGTCATTGCCCATTAAAATCTGTTTCACGTGAGTTGCCTAAATTTGTTTAAGAATTCTGAAGGAAAAGAATCTTCAAGAGTAAATGGAAAATTTTCAAATCTTTATTGAGCTCATTCACTCATGCAAATGAGAATGCCCTGCAAAGACTGGAGAAGAAAATCTGTTTAATGCTGTCGTGGTCATTGCTGTTCTCCCAACCCCGTGTGGTCCCCTTGGTAATGGGTTTGAGGGTCTGCATCCTTTTGATCTGGAATGTAATGAGAGAACTAAAATGCTGCAGAAAGGAGGAGAAGGTGGAAGGTGCATGTTCTGGAAACCCAGTATACAGCCTCCGAAGAAATTTAATTCCATCAGCAAAAGGTCTTTAACGTGCTCAAGTAATTAAGGTTTTGTTTTAAAAACCTTAAAATGTACAGCTGTGAAGAGAGAGGGTAGTATGGCAAAATAAAATAAAATAAATTAAAAAATGACAATAAGAACACACATGTACCTTAGCTGTCCAGTAGGACAGAACATGTAGAAAGAATTTGGGAAGGTCTAAATTGGCCCTGAAAAAAAGTGAATGAGACCAACGCAAGATTGACTCGAAACACAGACAACATTTTAACATAATTCTGCTGATTTTTCCCTTTCTGGTAATTAACTTTTTGAATATTTCTCAATAATAGTAATAACGTTAACTATTGTATTTTTAATGTTCATTTTTCCCTTATGCTTAATAACCAGAAATGAGCTTTTAAACAAGAATTTGACTGTCATTTATACTATTACATAAGAGACCGTCCTTTCAAAGCACAAAACATGCTGTTTTAGCTAATGTTAAGATACCTCAGAAAATTCTGTTGCTCCTGTATCTGGTTGCATGACATCCTAACCAGGTGTCTGACACATGATTTCCAGTCCCAAACCGTCTGATATCTCCGGCCCAAACCCACCAAGATTAGCTGTAGGACTTCATAATGTCTTACTAGGTGAAATGATAATCACAATGTGTTTTCTGGTAGAGGATGTCAAGAAAGAAATGAGGCATAGGTCCATCTCTGGCCAATGTGAGATGCTTCAGCGATAGTAATCTTCAGATCAATCACCTAAAATCAAGCAATGCAGAACCTGTTTAAAGGTCTGAAATTTGTATTTCATTNCTTCCAACTTAAAACCCTTCCCCCTTGTCCCGTCCCTCCCCTCCCTGACCAAGAGTCCCTCCCCAGCTCTCCTGGAGCTCCCTTCAGATCCTGGAAGGCTGCTCCAAGGTCTCCCTGCAGTCTTCTCTTCTCCAGGCTGAACAGTCCCAGCTCTCTCAGCCTGTCCTCACAGCAGAGCTGCTCCAGCCCTCCCAGCATCTTGGTGGCCTGGAGCTAAGCTAAGGCACCTTCCACTTGCAGTTGCAGTTTCTATAAACTATTTTCTATAAACTTTTTCTATGATCTTAAAATGTAAAATGGAGGTTTGGATCTCCTCAGGAATGATGAACATTTGTGGTTGACCATCACCTGTAATAACCAGGCTAGAAGGTTTACCACCCCAAACAACCAAAGCCATTTTCAGGATGCTAAAAATGAAGAGCTCATCTTTGGAAAAAATTCCGTCTAATCACAGGCAAAATATTGCACTACCCATTTCCTTTCAAGTTTTCCTCATTATCTACTTCAACATGTTGTCTTACTGCTGCTGAGCTATTCCTGTCTTTAGTGGTCAAGTATGAAATTGCAAGCTCATGTCAAGGATCTGCCTCTTGCACTCTATGAATTCAGTGGGCTGCAATTTCAGATGGACGCAGAACAGTATCAGCAGAATTCAAAACAGCAAAACCACAAATTGTTCATTTCTCATCATGAGCATACTTGCAAAAAGTTCATCTTTTTTAGTTTAGAAACTGTGGCCTCTTCTGAGGAGACGTTTATGCTGTGATGTACCTAACTGTCCTGGTTTGAGGACACTCAGGATGCCATGCCACAGCTTCTCTCCTCATTCCAAATTGCTCTGAGCTCTTCAGGCCTCAGATTTTCCGTAAAGAATTTGTTCATCCAGAGCCTCTCTCACCTGAGAAACAAAAGGATGTGATAGATAGGTNACCCCAATCTGAGCGTTCCTGACTCCAGAGCTGGAATCCAGCTCTTGTTGGTCACCGAGTCCAGTCTGGGACTTTTCCTGATGCCTGCTGGTGATGTGATCATCATCCTGGGAGTCTGATATGGTTTTGTATATACTGTATACATTTCATTATTTTCTTCTTACTTTAGTACTAATACTTCATTAAAGTAGTTTAGTTTTTTTTTCTAAACTCCCGAATCTCTTCCTCTCCAGTCATTTTTCTTAAAGGGGGGAGAAGAGGACATCATCTGTCTTTTCTGACTGGTCAGAACCACAACACTAATGGATAGGCATTTACTGTGAACTCCCCAAACCATGACAGAGAGGTTGCAGAAGATGGGTAAGATTTTTAAGCCTACTCTCACTCCTTCTGAGGTTTCTGTAGTAAATATCTGGCTTGAACCAGTGATTTTTAGAGAGCTTGGAAATTTTATTGATGATATTATCAGATGTGTTGCTCTCACTGAGTGGCTGTTGAAAGTGACTCTTGGTCAGGAAGGAAACTTGTAAGGAACTGGACTTTAAAAACACAGTTTCTCTAGCAGCTAAGACTGTCTTAAACCATGGATGTACCAAAATAAGATAAAAACTCATTTAATTAAATCCCATTTAACAATCTGTAGAAATGTGTCACAAGATACTTCTGTATACTAACTCATTACTTTGATGACAGCTCAATTTAAAGTTAGTACAAATGTTTTGACTGATAGGGAATGGAAAAACACTCTTAAAGACCAAAGCTTTTAAAATAAGTTCCATTTAAATTTTTTGTTTTGAATTTTCATGTTCTCAAGGAGCGTAGAGGAAATAAGAGTTAAGTCCAGCCACTAAGGAACTCCCCTCCTGGAATTAGAGCATGTGTTATTTTTGTTGTAGTCACGATACTGTACATTATCTTCTTTTGAACTCACTTTGAAAAGACCTTTGTTAATAAGCACAAGCTGCACAAATCATTGCACACAGACTTCACTGAGCATTGGCTTCCACAGGGGAAAACTATGAGTAAAAAACAGAATATCCAGCCCCAGCAGAACACATTTATGTCACACTTATGCTATTATTAAGTAAACCAAAGAAGAGAATAAAACTGTCTCGTAGGGATGTTGTGTAAACTACTGTTTCTAAAATGCATGGGAGAGTCTATAACCCATGGAAGCCTACAGAAAATCACTATTACTATTATAGAGAGCACAAAATTGAAAGAACAAGGACCTGTTGGAACAGGTCCAGTGGAAGGCCACCAAGATGCTCAGAGGGCTGGAGCACCTCTGCTGTGAGGACAGGCTCTGGACCCTCTCCATCAGGTCCATGTCCTTCCTCTACTGAGGGCTCCATCCCTGCACACAGTGCTCCAGGTGGGGTCTCACCAGAGCAGAGTGGCAGAATCACCTCTCTGGATCTGCTGGCAGTGCTAGATTTTGTTCCTTAGAGCTTGTTTTCCATTTCATTTTACCTCGCTCCCAAATATTTCGCCCTTCTTGGTCTTTTTTCAGATATCTTGCCCTTATTTTCCTACTTTTGTTAGACACCAAGCCATTGTTAATCTGCTCTGGCAAGATTTCTGGAGATAGGAGTCTACACTCAAGACTATAGCTTGATCTGCTGCCAAATACGTAACTGAAAATCATGATATAATTTAAGACTCTTCCCTGAAGAAAACTAAAGAGTACTGATGATTAAACTATGAGAAAAGAAACCTATAAGCAAGCAACAAAACAAAACTGCCAAACCTTTTCTTGCAGAAAAAAGCCTGATTTTTCTTGTAAATATTTTCAGAGAAGAAAAAAACCATGTCAAATGTGTGCCTGAAGTGTTACATTTTAGTAGTATATACTGTTTATACTTACATTGTGAGAATGTCAGAGCATCTTAATTATTTGGAGACTTACTCAGAGACTCTGAAGTGAAAAGAAGGCAAAAATAGGACCTGTGCCACAATAAAATTTGCCCTATTTGTCACATGCTGCTTCTGTCTTCAGGTTTAAACTGGGAAGTGAGATCTCGTTAGCAAGCTATGAGCATGATTTTTGAAAACAATATTGATCTTTTTTCTTTCTTATGATTCAGCAGGGAAAAAGTTAACTCTAAGAAAGGAGTGAAAAAAGATTTATGACATTAAAACAAAATTGCATTCTTTTATATGAACAAAGCATGATGGTTTATTATGACATTAATTGAAGAGAAGCAGTTGGAAAGTGACAGCGCATATTCTGCCATCAGAAACGCACCACACTTGCCATGAAAAACAAGATACAAGAAGTCAAAATGGATTTTCAGATGATTTTTGACTGCAACGTTTGCTAGAATTTTGTAGACAGTAAGTGGGAAACAAACCAGAGGAGTGACTTCTCTGTGTGTTCTCTTCACCCAGCTCAACCAACTCACCAACTCTCTTTGCAATTGCCTGCCAGATCGTTTTTCAAAAGGTTTGGCAATTCTTTTAGTTTTTCTGCAGTATCAAGAACTGTATATTGTTGTAAAATATAAAAATCCTCTTCTAGCTCTTTTTTTTTTTTTTTTTTTTTTACAATATGAAAATTTTAGGCCCTTAATTATAATATATTTTGATGGTTGCTGAGCAGACCATCTTTCATGCTGACCAGTCTGGCCTTTTCATCTCTTTTTTTTTTTTTTTTTGTAATTACAATACTATTAATAAAACAATAGACACTGAAGCTAGCTACCACAAAATACCTGGTTCTATTTAGTCCATTTATATCCGTGCAAACTCTAGGCCAACAACAAATACAAGGTAGTATGTGCTTATTTTTATTTGCCTCGATTTAGAGAAAGTAGAGCATAAAAGTACAATATTGGTTTATGGAAAAAATCAAGGTTTCATTTTCGGTTTGGAGAGCTGGCACTCACAAAAGCCAGCTTTTTTTGAAAACTTTTTACATGAAGGCTTACCAAATTTGTCCTGGTGCTCCTCAGTGATTTCAGAGGCGAGGTACTTAGTGCAGATGTGAATGTCAAATTATTGGGAAAAAAACCAAAAAACAAAAGACAAAACCCCTAAACAACAACAGCAAAATTTCCAAGAAACTATTGTGGAAACAAAAAAATGAGAGTGCTGTGAATTTCCACCTCCCTCCTCTTCAGGGGGAGTGATGCCAGCCTGGTTTAGAGAGGAAGTAATGATCAAGAGAGTCCTTGCCTCTACATCTGTCAGCCCTTAGTAGTTAACTTTAACTATACTGGGATAATAGTGGAAAAGCATTGAAGGTTGCAAATTCCCATTGTTTTTGTAAAAAAATAGGCTGTTCAATGATGAAACTTCAGTTAGAATTCCATGGAGATAACAGCCAAAGCAGGAACCCTTCTGTGGCTATGCATTGTATACCCAGCATCAGAGGCAGGAAAAGAGTAACTCACTGGCTTCTACTCTTAAAAACAAACAAACAAACAAACAAACAAAAACCCAAAACAAACAAAAAAAACCTCAAACCCAAACATTTGTAAAGACATTTTCATTGATGTCCTTTTGTCATGTGACATTTCTCACATCACACATACTGTTTATCACCCAGCAACGGCTCCTGAGCAGCCTGATACCTCTTGAGAACGTGCCTCAGTTTTGGAATGAGTAATGTAAGAGTGCAGAAGAATCTGACAGGCTATGAGACTAAATTTAAGTGCTATGGACAACGGGCAGATCCATGAAAAGCATTCAATTTCCACACAGATCATCCTCCCTCTTTCTGCTTGAATACACTCTTGGGAACAAGGAGGAGTGTTAAATAGCTGCAAAATCGTAACAGAAGGGGAAAAAAGAAAGAATAAATAAGATAAACAAAGAAACAAACAAACAGCCTATTTAAAGCCTAGACCCGAGCTAGATTTTTGGAAACAAAAGCAATTTTTAAAATATGAGATGGCCAACGAACGACCACTTGGAGGATGTTTAACAACTATATAAGGAAAGCCAATTAACAGTCTGCTCTGTCTTGTAATTCTGGAGAAGTGCAGTTGTCTGAAAAGAAGGCAACTTTAAATAGGGAACTTCATCCTGGTGAAGTTTTATTTATGACTTATTAAGAATTTACAGCATTGATAGGCAAATAATTAGTGTTGTTATGCATATACATATGTCAGGTATTTGTATACCGAGCTATAATCTCCATTCCCTAATTTTTCTTAAAATGCACAATAACTCACACGGTTAGCTGGCATTATGAGACTATTTTCCTTTACTGGATCATTATCTGCACCCTGCAATGAATTTTTAGTAACAAAACCAGGAAACTTTATACATTGCTGAGCAAAACTGTGGGTGGGCAAAGGGCAGAGCTTCTACAGGAGCACGTTAAGTAGTTGGAGGCACTTCTCCCTGTAGAATTCACGTGCTGGGTCACCCGGTCTTAAGCGCTTATCCAGGGGATCATGAAGTGGATTAAAATAGCCCGGAACTTTCAAAACATGCTGATCATATGCCATCCCTTCCCTGCCCCCAAACTACTGCAGGGTCTCCTGCCAAGGTGGTCCCACACCTCCCCAAGCTCCTTGTGAAGAGAGACACCTGGGAAGCGGAGACCTGCAGAGAAGTTTGAGCAGTGTGTAGGCTCAGCCCAGCCCAGAAGAGACCTTCTCCCCTTCTTTGGTGGGGTCCACCTCTCCCTTCCCCAACCCCCCTGATGCTTGCTCCATGCCCACCTCCCCCTGTGGCTCAGCTGCAGCACAAGGCCAAGCCAGCAAGCCTTGGCAAGGAGAACCAGGGCAGGTTGGGGTGGGGATGGTGCTCCTCTCCATGATGTGGTTGTCTGTATCCACCATGGGGTAGTGGCTTCTGTTTTTAAAGCAGCAGAAATAGCATATAAATTACTTTTTTTTTTAAAAAAAAATATCCTTTGATCTAATGCAATTAATAGCCTTTGTTAAACAGTGTCATGAGACTTACATGGTGCAGCTGTACATCTGCAGCTGGGGGTTCTTACCATGGTGGGTGGGGTGTCTTCTTATGCAGCACGTAGTGTTTTCAGCCTCTCTGTCTGCAGCAGATTGGGGTGTGTTGGGTCCCCTTCTTGTGATGCAGGACCTTGTTGCCTTTGCCAAAGGCAGGAGGTTGGAGGGCAATCCTTGCATGGGGCTTCTGCAGCAGAAGAGGCGGCTTGTGGTAATCCATGGCTCACTGCCACAGCACTGGCAGCTTTCCCCAACTCTGTAGCTGCCTTCACCACTCTGTTCTGCTACAAACTGGACCAATTTTTAAAAATGTGGTTTTTCTGTCTCCTCCTCCTCCTGACAGATCATTTTCCACTCCATTCATACTTTTTGATTCAATGTTGGGCTGATATTATGTTATTGATCTGACACATTAATAACAGAAAAAAGTTGTTAAAATAGATCTTAATAAGTGGCCAAGAGTAGATAACATTTATAAGAGTGGTCCTCAGAAGCCCAGATAAGCAACCACAGAACTGAGCCTGGTGTTAATGTATTGTTGGAGATGACATCAGAGTATGTTCAACAACTGCTTTAGCAGGGTCTGGGGAATGCTGAAGCAACGGGAGTGGCCACCGTTCCTGGTGAGATGATACACCCTGTGACACAGAGTGAGAACAGGGGACACGTGGGTGAACGAAGTTGTTTGAGAAGGTGCTGGAGAGACTCCAGTGAAGTCTGGCATCACTGGCTTTTGGAGGAAGGGTGGTAAGTATGCCGATAAAGGGGGTCGTGTGGGCATAATAATCCTCTTGCATTTTCAAAAAGCCTTTGAGAAGCTTTTTGCAAAGCTTATTAAAATTGTAAAGAAACTAAGTTGCCACAAGATTGGTCGAGAGGTTGGTTTTTGGGTTGAAAGCTGGTGTAAGAAGAGGAAGTGAAGGACAGGGCTTAGCGGTCACTCTGCAGGAGGGAGGGGATTCGTGGAGTCAGGGGATAATTCAGGTCAGAAGGGACTTGTGGAGGTCATCTAACCCAGCGTCCACTCCGAGCACAACTAACGAGCTCAGATTGAGCAAGGAGTTTTCCAGTGAAACCTTGAGTGGCTCCAAGGATAGTGATTCCACAACTTGGTACAAAAGCCTTGGGATTTGTTATGGTTTTCATTGATGTCTCCACCAGTGACCTCTAGAAAACAAACAACGATAGTGATAGCGCCTGAAGATGGAATGATGAACTTTGCTTGTAAGCGAAAAGCATCAGTATATTTATTGATACAAAACAATGATTTAACAAAGTTTGGTACTAAATGTGACAGTGTTTAACAAGATTCAATGGCAAGGCACACTGGGTTGTTTCTTGCAGAGAGGACAGGGTCAGATAAGCTGCCAGGGAGACCCCACTGTCGAGTCAGGGTTCAGAGCGTTCCTTTGCTTTCTAAACTCCTTCTCAGAGAGGAGTCTGGATGTGGCCAATAGTTTCTGTCTAAAGGATTATATACTCATAGGCAATCTTTTATATCACTTAGCTAAGATTTCAAAGTTTAGCATCCTATCAGTCACTTATTTAGGATCTGTTGCTGTCAGGAGTATCTGAAACTCAAGAAGTAACCTTGAGTGGGGCTGTTGCCATCCAGGAGAGCTCAAACAGCTCTTGGGCTGTCTGCTGTTTATGGGGCTGAGATGATTGACCTACAGTCATATTTGCTTTTTGACCACAGCACTGGCCTTGTTCAAGCTGGCCCTTGGCTGTGGTGGTGTTATCTGTCCCCCCAAACCCATGTTTAGTCAGATGGAGCCATCATGACTAGATGCACTTATGAAACCACCATGGGTAGTTATCACTTGGGCAGGGTTATTGCTTGCACAGTTCATCAGCCTTGGGCAGATGAAGGACAAGTTGGTAGCTGGGTCAGATGGACAACACTGTTACTCTGTGCCATCTATGAAATCAGCCTGAGTATTCATGGGAGGACAGAAAACCTGCCCGTGCTTCTGAGGCTGATGAACCCTACACCATTTTTCTGGCATAATTGTGCTGAAAAACGTTAGTGGTCTTTAATGCTGTTNGGGCAGAGCAGAGGGGGAGGATGACCACCCTCCACCTGCTGGCCATGCTTTTCTTGATAAACCCCAGGATGCCATTTACTCCTTGCTTTCCCAGACGGAGGTGGCTTTGGTTGGTTTGGGATGTGGCAGATGGCTACAACAGCAGAGAAACTCCTTTTGTTTGCTGGTACTTTGTCCATGTAGGAGGTCCCAGCTGGCAGATCTGGCAGCAGCAGTCCCTAGTGCAGACAAGCACCGATAAAGTCAAGTTCATCACAGGTCCTATTTTGCAGCATCAGGAGGGAACACCTCTACTCACCAAAATGAACTACTATCATCTCGATCCACCTTCTATTTGTGAAAAGAACCTGTAAATTTACCTCTCCTAAAGCAATGCAGTTTCTTGTGCACCTGAAGCTGGCCATAGCTTCACCTTCATCTCCCTGCAGCCTGTGGGCTCAGCTAATGGATGAGCAACAACTTTGAATCAAGAGCATTAAATCCCCTCGCTGTCCTGAAAATACAGGCTGGTTACTCACACGTGGGTCAGTGCTAGCAAGGCTGCAGCTCCCACAGGAGAAAAATTCTTCTCCTTGACTTGGCTGGAGTTATGTCCTTGCTGTGGAAAAATCACAGAATTGTCCAGGTTGGAAGGGACCTTTGAGATCATCTAGTCCAACCATCAATTTAACTCTGATCAAATACAACAACCCATCACTAAACCATGTCACTAAGCACTATGTCAACCCATCTTTTAAATACCTCCAGGGATGGTGCCTCAACAACTTCTCTGGTCAGCCCATTCCAAGGTTTAATAACCCTTTCAGGGTAAATATTTTTCCTAATATCCATCCTAAACCTCCCCTGGTGCAATTTGAGGCCATTTCCTCTTGTCCCATGACCTGGGAGAAGAGACTGACCCCCCTTGGCTACACTCTCCTTCTAGGGAGTTGTAGGGAGTGAGAAGGTCTCCCCTCAGCCTCATCTTCTCCAGGCAGAGCAACGAAAGCATTACCTTTTTGTCAGCAAAGACACTCCATTTGTTTTTGTGGCTTTATCTGAGGTCCTCCCTGGAAAGCTTCAATAGAAATAGTTTGGAAGAAAATAATAAAGTTCCAGAGTAAACTGCACAGGATCATTTTCATCCAATTCTCATGCTTGATTCTTAATTGATATTTAACATTTGTGACTGCTGAAGTGTTACCAAAACAGCACAGAGTTTTCCCGCTGAAGGCTGTGAGTGCTGCTCGTCAGGTGAGATGGATCCCACATCCGACGTCTGCACAGCCTGCCAGAGATGATGCTTCTGGCAGCCCTAATTAATCTTCCAGGTGTTTCAAGGAAGGCATGAGAGAAAAACAAGTGTTTCCTGTGACCCTCCATTCCTGTTGGGGTCCCTGCCCTTTGACGAAGCTATGCTAATTGGCGTTTGGGTTAATTGGGTCACGTCTCACCAGGGATGTCTTATTTATCAGCCTGTTTTTTCTTGGTGGTACAACTCTCTGTGTGTGCATGTCCATGTGTGTATATGTACCTATATACATGTATACATGTATGTAAATACAGTATTTATATATATTTCTGTGTGTACACGTGTGCGTGCTTATTTATTTATTTATCTCCGCCAGGTTTTGCTCACGAGTGTGTCAAAGAACGTGTCTCTCAAAGCCTTCCTTATTTTCAAACTCCAGATCCCTTCAAATTCAAATTTAAGGATTCCAAGGAATATTCTGTGCCCCTCAAAAAGCACAGTGACACACGAGGTTGCCAGAGTGTGGTGGCTCTGAGCACGTTGGCTCTCACCCATCCAGGATCATCCAGGGAAAAAGACGCTGGCTTCCTTTGATTGCCTGTTTTTTTAAACTCACCTGAAAAACGTGGATTCAAATATTTTTACTTTGTTGGGAGGTAGGGGAGAACAAAAACAAAACCTTCACCTGCCATTTGTTGTTTAGTTTTCAAAGCAAAGCTCGATCAAAAAGCTGGAATGCGATAAAATGTGGGGAATACAAAATTGGTATAAAACTTTGTTAAGTGATGCTGACGAAGGCAGAGCAGATGGGGTGTCGCTGAGGAAGACAAGACCCGGGGCAATCAGAGAGAACAGCTGAGCTGTGCCAGGCTGTAACAGCAAAAAGACACAAAGAACCAAACTCAGGAAAAATGGGTCACTCCCTTAAAACTGCCAGGCTGCTGGTCATTGCAAAGTGGTGAAAACAAAATGTGTGCCAATAAAATAAAATAAAGTATGTGCCCTGGAGGTGAACGGGGCTTGTTGTAACGTGAAAACTCCACCTCCACATCTTGAGCTGTTTGTCTCCTAGATGAGACCCTACTCACGAAGCACATTCAATGATTCAGGAATATTCTATATCTTCAATTAGAAGCAAGAATACGAGCAGCCAACAGGAGCTTCTTGTGGAACACCAAGGCACGAATGAAAAGTCTTAGTTTGCCAGTGAGTGAGATTTTGTCCAGTCTCAAAGCTCACAGTGTACAAGCTGAGTGAGTTGGTTTTGGGGAGCTGCTACACAGCCCCCAGCTCTGGGCAGTCAGCCACAAACTCGTGTCTTGGTTCTGGGGAGGGGATCGGCCCTTCATACCCTGGGAGAAGAGACCAGATTTGGGACAACAATATCAGTTGTCATCTCCCATATTTGACAACAGTAGACTAGTACTTTTCACAGCATATGGGCTGTTCAGGCAAAGGTCTGATAATTATTCTGTTGATAATCGTATCAAGCCCTTTGCTGAATGAGTTCCTGCCCGTGGGATTAACAGCAGCATGTGTTCACATAATAAAAGGGTGTTCATTCATCACGTAGTGTGCCTGAAGTATTTGTACTCTGTTTNATCTTTAAGGTCCCTTCAGACCCATCTATGATTCTGTGATCGATTCTATGATTTTATCACAACTAGAGATTGTTGTTTTTGAAATGGGTGTTTTAAGCACCACACGGATGCCAAAAATATCTATGTGGTTTTTAAGAGATTATCAGCCTGACATGCAGAAGGCAGACACTGTTTACCAAAAAAAAAAAA
>VXBW01003119.1:14920-28646 GCA_013400375.1 Thinocorus orbignyianus | reverse complement strand
TTTATTCCCCGCCCCACTCCCCTCCCACCCCTTAACCCTGTCCCCCAGGGAACAATACCTCCAGAATTATTTTTGTTGTTTTCCCCCAGTTTATAAAAACTGCCTGGGTTCTAGAGAATCACTGATATAATCCTGTTCCCAGTAGCAGAAGTGTTACAAGAGGAGAAAACAGAGCATCTGTGCTTGCTGTGTTATATGTGTCCCTGCTCTGGAGGCTTGCACAGACCGTGGGCACCTCCATGGGACTCACCCAGAATCACAGAATGATATGGGGTTGGAAAGGACCTCTGGAGATCGTCCAGTCCAACCCCCCTTTCAGAGCAGGTGCCACAGGAAGGGGTCCAGGTGGGTTTTGAATGTCTCCAGAGACAGAGACTGCACCACCTCTCTAGGCAGCCTCTGCCAGGGCTCTGACACCCTCAAAGTGAAGAAGTTCCTCCTCAGGTTCAGATGGAACTCCCCGTGTACAAGTTTTCCCTTNCCCCCAGGATGCCCTTGACCTTCTTGGCCACCAGGGCCCATTGCTGGCTCCTGGGCATCCTGGTGTCCACCAGGACTCCCAGGTCTTATTCCTCAGAGCCTCTCTCCAGCAGGTCACCCCAACCTGTCCTGCTGCAGGGGGTTCTTCCTCCCCAGGTGCAGGACCCTATACTTGCCCTGGTTGAATTTTACCAGGTTCTTCTCTGCCCAATCCTCCAGCCTGTCCAGGTCTCGCTGGATAGTGGCACATCCACTCCTCCCAGTTTGGTGTCACCAGCAAACTTGCTGAGGGTACCCAGATTAGCTGGGGTTTTAGTCAGGTGTTCTGTGAATTGTTCTTTTTTCAAGTTCTCCTTTTCTACAACCTCTTCCCGTGAGTCTTTCCTCCTTCCCCTGTCTGCTTTTCTTATTGCATCAGCAGGATTAGTTCCCTGAGCCCCAGGAGCTTTCTTATCTCCATGGTATCATCCACAGTGCAGTTGCCTGGCCTTTTCCCTGCAGCATTATCCTTGTGCTGCCAAGGCTGTCTGGCCCTTAATATGTCTGCAGATAAAGCAATCTGATCCACTTTTTAATTTCATTTATTATTTTTAGAAACCATGTCATGTTACTGCTTTGGTAGAAAACCATAGCTTTTCATTTATTTTCTTTTAAGCTTCATTTTTCTGTAAACTTTTCATTTTTCAGTATGATGTCCTTTCTCATTTTTAAGCTTAGGTGTCTCAGACTGGCAGTTTACAAGAAGTGATTGTATCCTGGCGAATGATTTTCCCTACCGTGTTCTCTATTTTTGCATTTTACAAATATCCTTGCATTACTTTATGAGGGGACAACACAGGACAATGCTCGTATTCACTGGTTTTGTTTTGGGGTCAGGTCAACCAGTTAAAGCTGTTTTGGAAAACCTCGAGTGAAAAACAAGGGTGGCATTCCAGTGTTGTGGTCTGAATTCCCCTGATTTCTGAAGAAGATGCTTCCTTCTGTGCTCCAGGTTTAATTAGCTGGCTAAATTCAGGGGGTCTTGGAAGTTATGGGGAGCACACCTCCAAAATTTGTTCTCCTGTGGTCTTGGCTGATTAGAAATTGCAGAGAAACCGTGAAAAAAAATGGGAGGAAAGCCCTGATGTGGGAAGCAGGGTCTGTTAATGGAGAATGGATCTGTAAAGGCATCCTTAGGCATGAACTTCCCAATATTTCCAATGCAGCCTTCTTGGATGCCAGGGAGATCCTGGGGGGATGGTCCTGGAGGGTGGCCAGGCTCCCTTGTCCCCTCTAAGAGCGTTCACTGTTGCTGCTGTCCCCAGGTCAGCACGTACCACATTTTCGAGCAGCTTTTAGAAAGAGTGTGGGCATTGCAAGGGCACGGTGGATTTCACTGGCTGTCCACAGAGGCATTCATAAACTGTTTTTAACAAAGCCAGTATTGTCCTCCGGAGGGGTCATGTGATTTTGTAGGAAAATCGGGTCTTCATTGCCGCGGAAGGCTTTATTTTCAGTGTTAATGCTCCAGAAGTATGTTTTACTAATGGGAAGAATATATTATGAGATGTGCACAATGGAGATGTGCAAAGAAAGAATGGTGCTTTGTTTTCTAATAAGCCCTGAGAGGAATAGTGACAGGAGTATAATTATAATTAAGAAGGTCGTATTATAATAACCTCAGCTACGCAGTGACTTTTTCCTTTTGTCAGTGGCTGTCTTAGGAAATGACAAGCAGAAGCACGATGAGGAGTAGCTGCTACAAAAATTTTGTAGATGGAACCAGGAGTTAACATTAGTCCCCAACTATTGCTCACATCTAGAGGTTCCCTCCCTCATTTTTGCATGAAAGTTTCCCTGAAAGGGATAATGCTCTGTCTCGGTGACGCCTTGGCCGCGTGACCCTTTATTGTCGGAGGTGGTTTTTGGAGGATTTTCTGGCACAGAGCAGGAATCTGAGCAGCATACGCTGCACTTGGTGCCAAGAGAACATAATTGCAACAAGACCTCTGCAAACATGCCTTTCTCTCTGTTTTTAAACATCACCTCCATCAGCAAGAGTGGTCTTTCAGGGGTGTTAAATCAAATATGGGGGGGCATAGAGAAGCTGCACAACAGTAACAGAAATCAGATGTTGTGAGGTGTTGGATTGGCTCCTTCTGCATTTTTCACTTCTTGATGTACCCAGGACTGTTTTTTACCCTGGGAAAGTGGGCTCCATTGCCACCAGAACTTCATAAAACTTTCTGTTATCCTTTGTGGTAGGATTAACCTTGGCAGACAGTGGTGTTACAGGGAGCAGTGAGAAGCTCAGACCTCCCCAAACCTGCTGCAACGTGCAGCCACACATGCCTGGGGAGGGGTTAGGGCCTGCACCATGCTTCCACAGGATTTTTTTTCCCCAGTGGTTAAAGAAAGAGATGTAAAAAAGTGTTCAAGACAGGACTGGATGGGGCTTGGAGCAACCTGGTCTGGTGGGAGGTGTCCCTGCCCATGGCAGGGGTGTTGGAGCATGGTGTTCTTTAAAGTCCCTTCCAACTCCATCCATTCTATGATTCTGTGATTCTATGACTTAGGCATCCTCACATTTTCTGTAAGAATTTTGCTAGGCTTCCCCATATCTGCAAAGGTGGAAACAGGGGAAGTTTGGCTAAGTCGAAAAAGGGGAGGGGAATTGTGCGAGGTGACGGCCATGTTTTCGTTTTGTTGTTATTTTGTTTTCCAAAATATAACAGTTTTTCTTATTGGTAGCATTTTCACAAGTAAAAATCCCAAAACTTACTCTGTAGGGTTTTTTCTTACATGATATCAACCCCTTAAGCCACTCTTTTGTTGAATGCATGAGCAGGGCCAAGCAGACAAGCACAATCCTACTTCAGCCTATTCTGGAGATTCCCGTCGGCAGGAAGAACAACCACTGATTAAGGCTGGGGCATGGAAGGTCTTCCAGGCTGGTGTTTCAGTGGATGATACCCTCCTTGGAGTGTCAGGATGAGGGCTGAGGCCATAGCAAAGTGCATCAGGTCCCTGGTGTCCTGTCCTCTGCTGCTGGTGTGGCTGGTGGCAGGATGGAGCCACAGCTCAGGGCACTTTGGTATGAACTAGGAGCCCTGTCCTCTGCTGTAGGTCAGGACCAGGTTTATGCTGAAGTGAAGCCTGAGGGTTAGAGCTGGTTCTTTCCTTGGGTATGACGGTGTTTGTGTTGATCAAAACCTTAGAATGCTTCCCGAAATATTTTCATTTTGTAACATGGAATTGTGTCCAGGTCACTGGAGTTTTAGCTGTAGGTTAATTGTAAAACGGAGGAAGATACAAACCGTAATACAAACATATCACTACATGCGAAAAAAAAATGTATATTATATTCTGTAAGAGGTTTCTATACCCATTCTTTATTAGTGTTTAAAGTTGTGGCGGAGTTCTTTTGTGTTTGTGCACCTGGGCTCTCGACCTTACTGTTGATCCTGATGGTTATCACCCAGCTCGGAGAGATGGGCAGATCTGGGCTGAGTTTGGAGGCAGGCAGCTGGAAGGAAAACACAAAGGAGCCGGCATGCTTTCTGTCTGCCAGCATAGAACAACTAAATATTCTATACTATTTTTTGCTTTGTATTGCATTTTTCTCTTAAGCCTGTGCTGTATTAAATTTATATAGCCCTACTAAAAAAATCAGTGTTGAGATCTCCGTGTGCTAAAACATATTAAAGCAGTCCCTTGAAAATTCTCCATTTTTGCGCGACTGTGATCAGGTTCTGCAAACCCCCATCTAGCTGGGTGTCTCAAAGCACTGTCGCTGGTGGTCTTACTGCTATAGGTGGCAAACTTGTGTTTATGTGCTAATTTCATATACTTAGCACAGCTTAAATGATTCTGTTAAACACTGATGGAGTTTTCCCTTGGCCTGGGGTTATAATAGTCTCTAACTGAGTCGACTGAATAAACAAACACCATGAGCAGTGCTCTGAAAGCTCTTGTGAACACGCTGGGTCACTAGCTATTCTTGATAATTTGACAAATTTCTGTGGTTTTCTTATTAAAGAACAAAAACTTCTATCAAAGAAATTAATGGGAACACCCATTATAATTTAAGTTCATTTCCTGACTCATTTCTTTGTAAAGGCAAGACCTAAATTGGGTACAACGTGCACTGGCAGTCTAGACAAATAATTGCTGACTGATACGTTTCCGTCAAGTTCATGCTACCTCTTGTACTTGAAAGCCTTGCAGCTGCTTCACCACGGATCCGAAACAATGGCTCCTTTGAAGTGATCAAAAATACACTGGCAAAGCAAACCACTTGTTGATACTAATAAGTTTTTATGTATTTCTCCAGTTCCCATCTGTAATGCTCTTATTTCTGTGACCTGTTCTTCAAAAATCACACTGACCATCCGCGGCCCAAACTTTGGGTCCCTTGTGTCAGTTCTCTGTGCTCACTCACTCCTTCTTTCCACTTTGTCACTGGCTGTTTCTGTTTTTTTTTCCCCCCAAGATCCCACGTTCTTCTATCTTCGCCTTGCGTTGTGCAGGACTGGTAGAGTCACAGGATCATAGAATCGNGATGGTTTGGGTTGGAAGAGGCCTGGGTAGAGATGCTTCCCACCAGACCAAGTTCCAGCCTGGCCTTGAACCCCTCCAGGGATGGGGCAGCTACAGCTTCTCTGGGCAACCTGGACCAGGGTCTCACCACCCTCCTAAAAAAAATAAGTATTCTTCCCTATGTCAAATCTAAACCTACCCTCTTTCAGTTTAAATCCATTACCCCTTTTCCTGTTACTACAGGTCCTGGTGAAAAGTCTCTCTGCATCTTTCTTATACGTCCTTTTTAAGTATTGAAAGGCCACAATAAGGTCTGTTTGTTCCACAAGGTCGTAGTATTTCAATTTTTTGAGTGATTTTCAGTTCTCTGGATGCATTCAAGATTTCTGTCGAGAGTGGAGCATATGTGCAAGACTTTCATTAGTGTTTAAGAGCTACCTTTTGGAAAAGCAGAAATTGTGAAATTGTAGTTCTCATGACAGTTGTAAATTAGCAGGATAGAAAATAGTTTTGAAGTATAACTCTTACACTTAAAGCACAGAACAAGGACAAGTTGAATGTGAAGTAAAAAAAATAATAAAAAAAATTATTTGATGAAAGTCCTTTTCCTGAAGACATTAACTCTTGTTAAGGCTATGTGGAAGCTCTTGTGAAGCAGATAAAAATCCAGCCCAAGTGATGGCATTTGTATTTATAGGTTCATAAGTACATAACATAGTTCCTTGGAACCCTTTCCCTAAAATATTGTGATAAATAATGAGTTTCTGTGAGTTGCTGTAAACCTCTGCCACTGAAGCTGCTTTTATTTCCTTATTAAAAACTTCTAAAAGTTAAGTAATTACAGTTGTAAAGTTTCTTCTTGCAAAGCATGTTCCTGGATTAACCTTATTTTTTTCCTTCTTCCTGAAGAATTCCTGAATTCATAAAAGAGACGCATTGTTTATTATAATGAACAACATGTTTCCAAACAAGGAAATTACGAGGCATGAGTCCTGCTTTTTGTTTTGTGTCTTCAAATAAGAGATTAAGTCATCACTTAAAAATGCCTTTGTGAGGATTTGCATTAAGACTGTTGAATAATTCGTATTTTCCCTTATAGAAAGGAAATTATTGACGGGTGGGTTTTTTTTTTTCTGTTTAGGATATATTTGACAGTGACTGGTACACCTCTCGCAGTCTCATTGGAGGAGCTGATATTATTGTCATTAAATACTCTGTCAATGACAAGGCTTCCTTTCAAGAACTGAAGGAGAGTTACATCCCCATGATAAAAAAGGCATTAAACCACTGCTCGGTTCCAGTCATAATTTCTGCTATCGGTGCAAGAAAAAACGGTACGTATCCAGTTCCCTGTAGCAACAGTTAAAATTGTGGAATCAGTGGAAATCAGTGGAAGCTGATTGTTTTTCCTAGTACTAACAGAAACAATTGGTCTGTCAGGGTGACAGTGCTGTGCGCATGTGCTACGGCTCTGTAGGCTGGTGTATCGGCAAGAAGCTTATGCTTAATTAACCCGGTTGATGAAAGGCATCCTGTCCTGCTTTGACCTCTGCAAGTGCTCTCCTTGTGGAGCCATCACACATCAGGGATTAAATCTAGCGCTTGGGATTAAGCAACATACACTTGAGAGCAGGAGATCACAGAATCACAGGATGATACGGGGTTGGAAGGGACCATCCAGTCCAACCCTCTGCCAAAGCAGGGTCACCCAGAGCAGGTTGCAAAGGAGCCATGTCCAGGCAAAGTTTGAATGTCTCCAGAGAAAGAGATTCCACCATCTTTCAGGCTTCTTCCAGGCCTCTACCACCCTCAAAGTAAAGAAATTCCTTCTCACGTTCAGATGGAACTCCCCGTGAGTTCCATCCAGCTGCCCAGAGAAGCTGTGGCTACCCCATCCCTGGAGGGGTTCAAGGCCAGGCTGGATGGGGCTTGGAGCAACCTGGTGTGGTGGGAGGTGTCCCTGCCCAGGGCAGGGAGGTTGGAACTGGATGATCTTTAAGATCCCTTCCAACTCTAGCCATTCATGATTCTATGTGTACAAGTTTGTGCCCATTTCCTTTTGTCCTGTCACTGGGCACCACTGAAAAAAGACTTCCTCTTGACACCCACCTTTTAAGTATTTCTAAGTGTTGATCAGATCCCCCTCAGCCTTCTCTTCTTTGGACTGAAAAGACCCAAGTCCTTCAGCCTTTTCTCATAGGAGAGATGCTCCAGGCCCCTCATCATCTTTGTAGTCCTCTGTTGTTTCCTCTCCAGCAGTTCCGTGTCCTTCTGGAACTGGGGAGCCCAGAACTGGTCCCAGTGCTCCAGATGGGGTCTCCCCAGGACAGAGNCCCAGGGCAGAGCAGAGGGGCAGGATGACCTCCCTCCACCTGCTGCTCACACTCTTCCTGATGCCCCCGACGATGCCCTTGGCCTTCTTGGTCACCAGGGCCCATTGCTGGCTTATGGTCGCCCTGTTGTCCACCAGGACTCTCAGTTTTTCTTCCTCAGAGCTGCTCTCCAGCAGGTCAGCCCACAAATGATCCCTGTAGTTAGATGTTCTCTCTGGTCCATGTCTCAGGTGTAAAATATCTCTGGTATATGAGATTAAAACCAAGTCCATCAGTTTACGATTATGGGAGAGGTTTTGGGAAAAGCCTGGAAATTCTCTGGGCTGTCATAAGATGAATGGGGGCACCAGGTTTTTGGGTACCACAAGGGGCCACATGCTCCTGCATTGGCAGAGTTGACCTCTCCTGGTAGTTGCTGAGGTGTAGATAAGGTATGGGTATGGTAGAGGTCATGTGCTCACACAATGCCCTGTCCAGGGTGGTCCTTGGTCCTTGCAAGTGTCCAGCGGCCAATGAGGGTGACATTTCTGGGAGGACATTCATGGTTTGAGTAGAGGCTAATAGCTCCTGTCTACATCAGGGGAGTAAAGAATACCCCAGATACCAGCAGAGCAGACATACAAACTTTATTTATTCTGCATTTCCAGATATTTTGCAATATCTGGAAATACTGATTCCAGATATTGTGTTGATTTTCAAACGGTCTATTGGGTCACGGGCCCTGATTTTTAAAACACTGTTTTCTCTGAAGCGTTGTGTGTAAAACTTGAGCCTGTGAGTTGTCTTTTAGTTCACAAATTGGACTAAATCAAGTGTTTCTGAACATCCCTCCTGCTATAAGTAAGGGTCATGATGGAAGTAGATGTAGACGTAGACGTAGACATAGATGTAGACGTAGATGTAGACGGAGATGGAGATGGAGATGAAGATGGAGATGGAGGTGGAGGTGGAGGTGGAGATGTAGGGGGGATTTGTGTGTTTTTTGTGTGATTCTAGACATTTAATTTTTAGAGTACAAAGAAGGATTAAACTATATGAATTGTGTCTTCTGTGGACATAATATCAGTTTTGCCAGGTTCTACTTACACATCTTTTCGCTCAGCAGTTGAGAAAGAACTTTTAAATCCGTAACAATTAAATCTTTATTTTATTCCCTTTAGCGATTCACTGATGATGATCAAATGTTTTTAGGCTCTGGTTTATGCAGGTAAATCTGCCATTCTAAAGGCAGATAAACCAATGTCTGTTTTCCAGTGCCTTTTCTTACAGTTTTTGTTTAGGCAGGGGATATCACCAATACAAGTGACTCTGCCACTGGCATTTTTCCACCTTTTTTTTTTTAATTATAATATTTTTTGCCTCTGTATTCCTCCCCAAATGACGTGGCTGTGGGAGAAGTCAGGCTCTCCAGCGGCGGTTTGGCTCTGGGTCCTGCCGTTGCAGCCCGCGGTGCCCACACAGAACCCTTTTGTTTCTGGGAGGTATGTGTGAGCACAGCAGTTTGCTCATACAAATTACTAAGACCTTAATCCTCTGTAGTAGCAAACGGGGCTGCCAAAAAGAATTGTAAAAAAATATTAAAAATAATGCTGTGTTATTACGTGTTTTGCATAGGACTGAGGAGAGGAAATTAACGTAGAGCATGGTCTGTGGCCGGCAAGTCCTTACCAACAGTAAGCAGAGCTGAGCCAGTGTGGCTAAAAGATTTTTATCAGTTAACCAGCATAATCTTCTAAAATACCTTTTCTAGCTTAAAAAAAAACAAAATCAACAATCCAACAACTTAAAATATAATGTAAAATATATGTAATTGAATCATATTCCTCAAATAAAGTATTTATTTGCCCGTAGCGGTTGGGAATGCAGTCAAAATTTCACCCTTCCGTCACTGCACGGGCAGACCGTGGTAATTAAACAAGCTCACGGGTACATTAATGAGCAGTAATGCCTGTGGGCTAGTACAGCACCTGCACGTATCCGGACACTGGGGCCCCCAGCCAGCTCTGGCTGATGGAAGTCCTGCTTAGTTTTTCCACCTCTGTACAACTGCATGTAAATTAATGCTAATGAAACGTGAGTGAGTTCTGCACAGCAGCTAACAGTTTGAAGTGATTAATGAGGTTTTGGGGTTTTTTTTGTTTGTTTGTTTGTTGGGTTTTTTTGGTAATTACGAATGTCTTGCTGTAAAATGACCATATTTCTATTTATCTTTTTGCGCTTTTCTAAATAATGCATCTTTACAGTTATTTAGGAAGCCAAATATTCTGGATTATTTGACAACAAAAAGAATTAGCTATTTTTCCATGTCTTTTTACCTCAGGAGTGCCTTGCACCTGCCCGCTGTGCACTTCAGACTGGAGGAGCTGTGTCACCACCTCCGAGGGGGTTCAGCTTGCCAAGGAACTGGGAGCAACTTACCTTGAACTGCACACGCTCAATGACTTCTACGTACAGAAGTACTTTGGAGGCATGGTGAGTGAGAAACCCCAGGTCAAAAGCCGGGTGGCATACAAGGGGAGGTGTGTGGTTGATGTCAGGGCTTTGGAGAGTGAGTGGAGGTGCACCATGAACCCTCCCACCAAGGACAAGTTTCCACCAGTGTGAGGTTTAGGTTCATAGTTCTTTCCTGTGAAGGTGGTGAGACCCTGGCCCAGGTTGCCCTGAGAAGCTGTGGCTGCCCCATCCCTGGAGGGGTTCAAGGCCAGGTTGGAAGGGGCTTTGAGCATCCTAGTGTGGTAGGAGGTGTCCCTGCCCAGGGCAGGGAGGTGGCACTGGATGGGTTTTAAGCTCCCTTCCAACACAAACCATTCTATGATTCTGGCTAAATTGATGGTATCAAACTTGCTCCATTTTAACTACCTTTTAGGAAGTTTTAGGGAAGTCACAGTACACACTGCAAGAATTTCCCCGCTGTATTCCTGTCCTCTCACGTTGCTGGGCTAGAGTAATCAAAACCCAGTTGGATGAGGACAACCCCATCACACTCTGAAGATGAGTTTTGACCTAGTGCCCTGAGTGGGTGACATCCAAGCTGCATTATTCCTTAATATTACAATACTTTTAATTTTAGTTGCTCAAACTCTGACAGCTGTTCTACCTGTAAAGTGAGATGGGTGAGATTGTGGAATTGCCTGAATTTTTAGCATATTTTTGTGGTCGCTGAGTTGACAGCTGTGACACAGTTGGCAATCCTGAGCAAAGCCCAAGGTCAGGCAGAGTGAAGCGGAACAAGGCAGATGCTGAAGAACTTGTTAAAATGTCCCACCTCTAATGAGCTTGTTCTTTTCTTGTTCTCCTGAAGATGGGGAAGAGCACTGAGCAGTTTCTAAATACAGACTTTCACATTTATTTGTCCTTGCCACAAAATTATTTCACACTGAGCTTTCGTTTTAAGTTTTTAAGCTCAGCCCTTTCTTAAACCTTTTGATTACTTTCCCAGTGGCATTTGGGTCTTCAACAAAAAAAAAAAGGCAGCTCTTCCAGCACAGTAATTTCACGTGGTCCTTGCTGCTGTTGTTCTGATGTCTAGGTACAGTGTGTTTCCATGGGCTATGGTAGTAACTTGGAATATCTGGCACAATATTTAGGCAGTTTTTGTTAGATTCCTTCATTCTCAATTAAAAACGAGGAATCCACTCAGTGTCTGGTACAGAAGAGTATTTTTCTAGCTTTAGAAAGCAGTATGTGTGCTACAATGATAGCTTGGCTGATAAAAGCATTTGCACATGCATTAACTCACCCTGGACCAGGATTTGTGCCTCCTCTTTCCTGCAAAAGGGAGTGTTTCCCCTCTGCTCCTTTTGTATTGCAGTGATGACAAGTCTGTCCCAGTGAAACAAGCCATGCCCAAAAATATCACGGTGTGATGTGACTTTTTCAGAGGACACGGTAGCATTGTGTGGTGGCGTGGGTTGGTTGCAAGCAGAAGAGCTTTTGCTACGATTTTGCTATTTCCGTAGAATCATAGAATTGTCTGGGTTGGAAGGGTCCTTTCAGATCATCTAGTCCAACCATGAACTTAAATTGGATAAAAACAAACAATCCATCACTAACCCATGTCCCTCAGCACCACATCTGCCCGGATTTTAAATACTTCCAGGGAGGGTTCCTCAACCACCTCCCTGGAGAGCCTCTTCCAGTGTTTAATAATCCCTTCTGCGTAAAAAAAAATGTTCCTGATATCAATCTGAACCTCTCCTGGCACAACTCTTTTCCCATTGCCTGTTTCTTGGGAGAAGAGACCAACCCCTCCTGGCTACACCCTCTTTTCAGGGAGTTGGAGAGAGCCAGAAGGTCTCCCCTCAGCCTCTTCTTCAGGCTGAACACCCCCAGCTCCCTCAGCCGATCCTCAAAAGACTTGTTCTCCAGACCCCTCACCAGCTTGGTGGCTCTCCTCTGGATCCACTACACCCCTCAATGTCTTTTTTGTAGTGAGGGGCCCAAAACTGGACACAGCACTCGAGGTGGGGCCTCACCAGTGCCATGACTTGCACCTGATCAATGTCCATCAAGTGTTCTTCTTCTCTGTAATTTTGTAGTTACCACCTCCAGAAGTTGGTAAATTGGTTATTTTTGTGCCTGTCATTTCTGGGAAGATTAAATGCAAGGGAAATGAGCACTGTCATATGAATAAATAGTCTTTTAAATTGTGCTGATTCCACCTAAATGTGGGAACTCAGAGACCTGGGTGACTGTTCACAGTGGCAGTAGCCTCAGTCCTGCGTAGAGCACCAGCTTCTTCCCCATGGTGTGATGTCTAGGTTGTTCTTAAGTAACTAGGAGTTTTCTAAAAAAATAACATTTTGTGTTTTAGCTGGAATATTTTATGATCCAAAGCTTGAACCAGAAGTCGACTGAAAAGATGAAGAAAAGGAAGAAAACACAGAAGTGCCACCGGGTTCAACCACCTCAGCTCGAACAGCCAGGTGCTCCCCGGTGTCTGGTCTCTAGTATCCTTCGTTACGTGTGCCATGGTCTTTGTGCAATTAGTGTTTTGTACTCATGACTGTGAGTGATGATATCTGTCATCAGCTCATCTCTTTATGCTGCTCTAGTTGTATCATCTTTTAGTGATGATTTAATTCATATGGGGGGAATGTTGTAGTAATGTGTAACTAATAGGGACTTCTTATTTATTTTGGGCAAAATAACATTTTTTAATAACTTTTTTTAATAATAGCAAATTATTATTTGTTTTAATAATAATTATTTTAGGCAAAAATAACAGGAATGGTTTTCTGGTGCACTTGATGAACCAATGCAAAGATAAATTAATAAGAGCTTTATGTAAAAGCTTTGCAGACAAATCATACAAGGAAGTCATTACATCATTCTGTAATACAATCAAGAAATATTTTAGTTTTCCACAAATAAAGCAAAGGAGAAGTGTATGCCTCTGCACATGATTTCTGAGCATCTAACACACTTGTTCAGTGAGGTAATTACTGACAAGCACTTCCCTCTAGATACGTGGTTGTCTCTTCTCACACGTACTACAAATTTGCCCAGATGCTTTAGGTTTGGGTTTCACAGGCAAGGTTTCTTTCAAACATAAATGCCTAAAAGGATGTCATAAAAGGATGGACACTTTTTTTCTAAGCTAAGTATTTCTTATGTTTCTTGCTTTACTATGCTAAGTATTTCCATTTTTAGAGAATTTTACTAAATGTGTTCAAACACCGTAGGAGAAATTTTCTAATCAAATGCTTTTTTCAAAAACTGTCCCTCATTTGATCGGGTTTCTGGGAACGGAGTGGTCCTGTGGTTAATACTTGCTTCAGTTCTACAGCTTGACTTATTATCTCTTGCAGAAAAAATGCCCATCTTGAAGGGTGAAGCCTCGCACTACGACGCTGACCTGCACAACCTGCTCTGCTGCTGCCAGTGCACCGACGTGGCCTTCTGCCCCGAAGACCTCAGCACGGTGGTGGAGGCTCACAAGGTCATCCTCTGCTCTGCCAGCCACCTCTTCATGCTGCTCTTTGAGGTGAAGAGCCCCGCCGACATCCGTGATGCCTCCATCGTGCGGATGGCACGAAGCCTCTTCACTGTGGAGGCCGGGTCCACCCAAGGCGTCCCACCTGGCGTTCCACCAGTGAGGGTGGTGGTGAAGGATGCCATCTTCTGCTCTTGTCTGCCAGACATCCTCCGCTTCATCTATTCAGGTACTCCCTGGAGTGGCTCCAGCTGCTCAGTTCTCTTACAGTGAGAAAGTCTTTTCTCATGACAAGAAAGACATTGAAGGGCTGGAGTGGGTCCAGAGAAGGGCAATGGAGCTGGTGAGGGGTTTGGAGACCAAGTCTGGTGAGGAGCAACTGAGGGAGCTGGGGGTGTTCAGCCTGGAGAAGAGGCTGAGGGGAGACCTTCTGGCTCTCTCCAACTCCCTGGAAGGAGGG
>VXBW01003119.1:0-14692 GCA_013400375.1 Thinocorus orbignyianus | reverse complement strand
CCTCCCTGGCCCTGCTGCTCACGCTGCTTTTGCTGCAGCCCAGGCTGGGGTTGGTTTCTGGGCTGCCAGCGCGCACTGCCGGCTCCTGGGGAGCTTCTCCTCCAGGAGCACTCCCAAGTCCTTCTCCTCAGGGCTGCTCTCCAGCCATTCTCTGCCCAGCCTGGATTTGTGCCTGGGATTGCCACATTGCAGGTGCAGGACCCTGCACTTGGCTTGGTTGAACTTCATAAATATTGAAACATTCTGGTTTTGCTTTGTTTTGTTTTGTTTTTTTCCTGAATGCCTACCTGCAATATGCAGTGATGGAACTGGGATAAATCCAGAAATTGATACTGAAAACAAGAAGTATGCCATGGTCTACGTTCTTGTAGAAGGTTTTGACGTTTTTTTTGTGCAAGAATTGCATCTTACCCTTCCTAAACACAAAGATCTGGCTGTGCAAAAAAAAAGTAGAGTTTCTGCAGAGTCTGTTTGGCAGTGATATTGTCTTTTCTCTGCCTGCTGGGGCCTGTGCCCTGCTGATTCATAACCCAGTTTTCCGTGGTAGGTGCTCTCCAGTGGGAACAATTGGAAGAGGATATAAAGAAGAAGTTGAAGGATCCAGAAAAAACTGAACATGTGCTTGAGAAAGTTAAATGCATCCTGAAAACTCCAGGAAAGGTACATCTAACCCTCTGGGGGTCACTGTTAGTGCTAGTTACTTAGCTTATTGGGAAACTGTTTAGTACACAAGATTTCCTTGTCAGTCTGTTTTGAACTGACTTTGGCTCATGCAGCTTTTACTACTTTGTCAGTGGGCTGATAAAGAGATGCTGATCTAACGTGGAATTAATGTAATTGGTTAAAAAAGCACAGGAGTAGGTTTCATAAAAGGATTACTCACATTCACAGCTTTGTGCTTTGTCTAACAATATGATTATGTGTTACTAATTCTCGTGTAATAGCGGCTGCCCAGGAAAGTTTTGTTTTCCTGAGTGTGTGCCAAAAGTTATGCTTCTGCAGCAGATCGGGAGAGCTGGTTCCTCTTGTGATTGTTGTGATGTGGAGATCTGTTTGTATGTGTAATTTGGCAGGTGACTTCACCGTTGAATGTCATTTGCATCACATTGTTATGCTAATAAAAAGTTATAATACAAATTAGTTTTAACAACCATTGGCTGATAGAGCAAATGGAACAAAATATGTACGTCCCTTGATACTACAGAGCTCACACGAAGTATTTATCTCAATTTAAATGGGAAATAGTCTTGAACTGTTTTGAGGTAACATAATACATAAAGATCAAAACGTTTCTTAGCTGTTTCTGATTGCTCATCTGTAGCCTCACCAGCCCTAAGCGTCCACGACTAAAACACTCATAGGGTTGGACTTAGAAAGTCCTGAAAACATTTACGATAATAAGCCTGAGTTGTTTTTGCTTCTTCTGGGTTTTTTTAATGCCTTTGGCATACATTTATTTCACATTTAAAAGTTTATCGTTGCAGACGTGAGGACAAGAAATTTATTGCGACTTTCTTCATAAAAATTATTTATATAAATTATATAACGTCTTAACCATAAATCAAACCTTGTCTGCATTTGACTCATAGCAACCTAACAGTATGATTTTGGTGTTGATCCTTTTGGTAGTTTTAGATTCCATTTTTAAAGTAAGAAAATGAAACAGAAAAACAAACTGGAGGTACAGGGGTTTGGGGGGTCTTGATGCACGCCAGGAACATCGTAAGAGATGTCTGTGCTGCAGCTTTTGAGCTCCCCCGGCCTCTGTGGAGCCAATATTGGGGTAACACCAAGAAACACACATGGTGTGTCCCCTGGAACCCTCAAACCTTGTGTTTCTGTAGCCTTGGGCACAAATGGGCCACGTATGAAAAAGTTTGGAGCCCAGAAAATTGGTGACAGAATCAGACCTGCCCAGAGGTGCCTGATGGGTCGGTTCTGTCATGGGTCAGGGTGCCCAGGCAAGAGCTGGGGTGTGAGTGGAGGACACAGGGATGCCTTGGAACTGCTGCCCTGTGAGAAATAGGAAAATAAGCTCTAGAGGGTTTCAGAGGTGGGTGGCCTTGGCAAAAAAACATAAATTGGAAAGCCGAAGGCTGTTGTTTAGTTTCCTTGTATAAACGGTCCCTTATAACCTTTCACTGTGGGCAGCTCTACCTGACAGGGCTTTATTAATAATTTATTATGTAATAATTTATTTAATTACTAACTTCTTTTACAGCTAGGCACTGTAAAGGACTGCAGATCTCACCAGATAAAGCGGCTGTGTAACACTTCTCTCAGGCTGTTCTTTAACACGCCTGTCCTTGCGGACGTCATCTTCGAAATACAAGGTATGGATCCTCCACTGGCCTTGGGGTGGCTGTTGCTGCGCCTCTGGTTTGCATCCTCCCTGTGGGAGGGTGGGAAATGGAGATGACCCTACTTTCTGTTCCATCAGACCTAAGGCAAGGTATACACTTCTGTCATTTTTCTCATCGTGGAATACCAGGTTTTTTTGCGTGGAGCTAACGCTTGTCCCTGTGGATGCTTCACAGCAACTTCCACTCCAAGGTGGTTTAGAATCATAGAATGGTTGGAGTTGGAAGAGACCTTAAAGATCATGGAATTCCAAACCCCCTGCCCTGGGTAGGGACATCTCCCACCACACCAGGTTGCTCCAAGCCCCATCCAGCCTGGCCTTGAATCCCTCCAGGGATGGAGCAGCCACAGCTTCTCTGGGCAACCTCTTCCAGGGTATTTCCACCCTAACACCAAAGAATTTCTTCCTAATATCTAAGCTGAATCTCCCCTCTTTCAACTTAAAATCCCCCTCATTACCCCTCCTCCTGTCACTATACTCCCTGATAGTCCCTTTGTATCAGGGCTGGGGCTGTTCAAGTGCCCCCTGCCCACCACGGCAGACTTTGTGCCTCTGTGGTTCTCAGGAAAGGCTCCTGACTTCTTACCACCTTCCCTCTATCTGTCTCAGGGATGTGGATATGACTTTCTCTGCCCTCCAGAAACTAACAGGGGCTTGTGTCACAGAATCTCAGAATCCCAGGCTGGCACGGATTGTAAGGGACCTCTGGAGATCATCCGGTCCAACCACCTGTCAGAGCAGGGTTGTCCAGAGCAGGGTGGACCAAAATGTTTTGAGTAACTCCAGAGAAGGAGACTCCATGCCCTCTCTGGGCAGCCTGTGCCAGGGCTCTGCCACCCTCACAGCAAAGAAATTTTTCCTTATGTTCAGTTGCAATTTCCATGTTCCATGTCCNGCTGGCCACACTCTTTTTAATTCACCCCAGGTTACCATTGGCTGCCTTGGCCACAAGGGCAGATTTCTAGCTCATGGTCAACTTGTCCACCAGGATTCCCAAGTCTCTGCAGAGCTGCTCTCCAGCAGGTAAGCCCCTAATCTCTAACCAATGCAGGAGATTATTCCTCATGAGGTGCAGGACCCTATGCTTACCCTTGTGGAATTTCATTATGTTCTTCTCTGCCCAACTCTCCAACCTGTGCAGGTCTCACTGAATGGTGGCACAGTGGTTTGCTGGCCACTCCTCCTGCTCCTTAGTCTTTATTCACTGCCCTTCCTCCCCCAGCATGGGCATCCCTAGAGATGCGTGTGGATCTGCTGGGGTTTTGATGACCTGCTGATCTAGGTGCCACCAACACCTCCTGTGTTTTACTGACCTTCTGCATGCTCCTATACTGATCACAGGTCTCTGCAACTTCTGTATGATAGGTGCCTCCTCACTAAAGAAACCTCCAGCCTTGTAGGTGCCTAGGTTAGACCTCCCTATTGCTTGACCCAGCGAGTGTGAAAAGAAACACATGTATTATTGAGGGTTTTTTTTTAAAAAAAGTCAAGTCTGTTGAGATGGTGGTAATTATCTAGACATTTTTGTGGCCAGGATTTGAAAGAAGTGAGGGAGCAGAGGCTGGCTTTCTGTACTGGCTTGTCTGTCACAGAGAGTAAAGTTCTGAAGTTGGTAGGTGGGCTCACAGGGATCCTCAGCAAAGGCTGGAGCAGGGTTGGTGGACCTCCCTTTGGTTCCTGTTTTGTCTGCAAAGAACGTGCTTGGGTGCACCAGTACGCTGCAGTGCCACGGGTGACTCTTCTTTCCTTGAAATTAAATGCATCCACCCTTAAAAATAAAAGCAAAAGCATCATATGGTCTTGTGAGAACACGAATGAGACAGTTTTTAAATGCTAACGAATTTCCCGATTTGTGCTCACCCACCCTTTGTGCAGAAGTGGTCTTTTAGGGTTAGTGTCTAATTATTTTCATCTTTAAATCTCAGAGCCAAATATGAAGAATTAGTCCCTCAAAAGCAAGCACATGAGGACGAGCAGATTCATTCTAGATGATCTGTGTAATGCGTGGAAAAACCCCAAAAGATCTTTGAAAATGAGAACAAAGTTCTGATGCTGAGTGTAATAACATGAACAATTCCTTTCCATGCCCTGCTCCTTGAAGAGGTTTTGTGGAAAGTTAGTGAAACTAGACGACCACTATATATTTTACAGAAAAATAAAAATGTTACTGTCAAATAAGACATGTATTTTTAAAAAAGTGTGCTTTTCCACTAGCAAAGTGTGGACTGTTTTTCCTAATGCTTGGTGAGTCCTCCAAGCTTCATCCCCGAATTCTTCAGCCACAATAACTGTATTAAACTAAATAATTACTAAGAAAAAACTGAAGGCTTTACTCTTGACTGGGCAAATACATATTCAGGTCTTCCAACTAATTCCTTGAATCCTGGGAGCTACTTTGAGCTTTCTAACTAATAAAAGCACTTGGGGGCCATTGACAGCGGCAGCCCATTCTGTCTGTGTAACGACCCGTGACGTGACTGGACATCCTAATTAGCAGGAAAATACCCAATTGCACGCACATCCCAGACTGCACGTGTATCTGACATCATGCCTGTGCATTGCTCCTGTTATGTGCATACATATGTAATAGCGTTGATGTCTTCTGACTAGAAATAGAGGCATTTTGTATGCAGCTTGGAGAATTTGGAAGTAGAAGAGCAGGCAAATAGAAGCAGAATGAAAATTAAGAAGTGCCAGGTGTCTTCAAGGACTTAGGTGGGTGTCAGGGTTGTGGTCAGGGAGGAAATTGAGACAGTAACCATGTATAGAAGGATCTACAGTATATATTTTCCTTTCACCTCAGTTGATCTGTTTTATTATTGTAATTAAGTCTTTTACATCTGATTGCAAGCTCTCACTGTCTGGTTGCTGCCCTGTCTGCCATTTGTTCAGCACTTTCTTGTGCTGTGAAGTTCTGCTGAACCCCGCAGCAGTCTGAGTGTCAGGGTTGGAACCTCTGGCCACGGGCATTTTCATCAAAAGCCCATGAGACCTCTACCACCCTGAGCTGTCAGCTGTACTGGGTCTTCTAGATGCCATAATAAAGTAAATTAATTGCTTGCAAATATTACAAAATGGAAATATTTTTGAAAAAAAAAAAAATACAAGCGTGATTTTCATAAGACAGCCATCAGGAAATTGTACGCTGAGAGTGGTGAGACCCAGGTTGCCCAGAGAAGCTGTGACTGCCCCATCCCTGGAGGGGTTCAAGGCCAGGCTGGATGGGGCTTGGAGGAAGATGGTGTGGTGGGAGGTGTCCCTGCCCAGGGCAGGGGGTTGGAACTGGATGGGATTTAAGGTCCCTTCCAACCCAAGCTGTTCTGTGGTTCTATGAAATTCACTTAAACAAAATAGTTAATCTGCTTAAATTAATACAAAGTGGGTTTGATAGAATTTCATCTGGGTTTATTTGTCGTACTCTGCTTTGTGGGGTTATGTGGAAGTTCGACTTCTGGAACAGGCGTATGTTACCAGTGGGATTATGGATGAACACAAATTACTCATTTGCATAACAATTCACAGCACTGCATATTTACAAAAGGCGGTAGAGACTCAGTTGGTGCAAACTGGTGTGAGTCCAGAGCTGTCAGATTTTATACTAGTTGAAAGCCCATTTATGACTTTAAAAAGTTTGCCCTGTTTGAAGCACCTCGTGTTGGGTAGCAGGTTATCACGGTAAACTTGATATTTCTTTTTGTTTGCTGGTGTCTACTAGGCCACCTTGACTGGTCCAAAGTGAGTGTGTTATGAAGTACCTACTGGATAGTGTTAATTTTAAACACCTTGATCGTATTCGGTGAAGCGAAAACCTTCTAAAAAAATATGAGGTTTAAAATCAAGATTTTTCCACATATATAAGATCATCAGGATTTTTTATCTTGTGTCCTGCAGGTGCAAGTGTACCAGCCCACAGAGCAGTTCTGGTAGCTCGCTGTGAGGTAATGGCAGCTATGTTTAATGGTAATTATCTAGAAGCAAGTAGTGTTCTCGTTCCAGTGTATGGGGTTTCCAAAGACACTTTCCTCTCCTTTCTAGAGTATCTTTATACCGACTCCTGCTGCCCAGGTAAGAAGATTTAAATATACACTTATACCTGTTACTTGTGTTTTCGGCAATAAGGCATTGATGCAGAATAATCTAGCAGCATTTATTTCGTTGAAAATTGCCAATATTTTAATGTATACTGTCCCAACTTGTTCATATTCTGCAAAAAAAAATATCAAAAATCAGTCTTATTCAAGTAAAAATCAACTGCAGGTAGAACACGTGCCACTAATAAAATGCTGCTCTTTTTTATGTGCTTACACAGCAATATTTAAAAATTTCTAAAATTTTGTTTTTGATCCATTAAAATTACAATTTAGGTTTACAATTATTTCTTAATAACAATAGTACTGCTTTATAATCTTAATTCTGGGATTTATTTCAAAATTGTCATTTTGCTTAGCATATATTTTGTTACATTTAATATAAACAAAGTTAAATTGTAAGAATTCCTTACTTACATACATGGATGTCTTATTTGTATGTAAAACCAGGGAAAAAAGATACACTAACTGGAGTATTTAGCAAGAAAAATTGCACTATAGTGTTGTCTGTGTCTTAACCTTTATGTTTTTAGTGAGATGTAAACATACTAAATGTGAAATATGATTTAAATGCAGAAACCTTTCCTTTGATGTAACGAATGATGTTGTGATATGTATTTTTGGTTTTGTTTTCTTTCCAAATGATTTTAACTTGTTGTTCTTAAGTTTTCCATGTATTTCTCTTTTCAGTCCATCTAACATTCCCTTGTCCACCACTTTAAATAGGCAACTGCTGTACCGTATCTTTTAAAGAAATACAATTGTTCCCTTCTCTTTTTTTGGCATTTTTTCTATATTTTCTTCTACATGCATAAAAGAAGTTCTTTTCTGAAAGAGAAGTAAAAGAGCTAGAGTCTCTTATTAATCATCACTAACTTGAAATAGACCAGCAGCAGTTGACTCAACATCTTCAAGATGCAGGATATTGATAACAATTTCCTACACTCACCTTCTAAAAAGTCCTAAGTGCTCTTTTCCTATTAATTAAAGAGTTTCTCTGGAAAAAGAGGATGATGTGGAAAACTTGCCATGATAATAATGAAAAGTGAAAGAAGGCAATCAACAGTGTTTTGATTTTGTGTTGATTGTTAGCTGTTTAGATGATGACTGGGTGAAACGTGCCTTTGAGTGTCTTGTCAAAAAAAGGTAAAATACACAGAACTTCTGTTTTTTTTTGTTTTCCAGCCAGCATTTTGCAGGCGATGTCTCTCTTGATCTGTGCAGAGATGTACCAGGTAATGAGACTCCAGCATATTTGTGAGCTCTACATCATCACCCAGCTTCAGAGCATGCCCAGCAGGGAGCTGGCATCCACCAGCCTCAGCATCGTCAGCTTGCTCAAAAAAGCTAAGGTAGGGACTACATGTATCAAACAAGAATATATATATTTAGTCTCTAATTAGCGGGGCTTGTTTAATTTGAGCACCTCTCCTATGAAGACAGGCTGAGAGAATTGGTTTTGTCCAGCCTGGAGAAGAGAAGGCTCTGGGCAGACCTTCCAGTACTTGAAGAGGGCTGCTGGAGAGGGGCTTTTTGTCATGGAGCATAGCGATCAGACAAGGGGTAGAGGTTTTAAATTGAAAGAGGGAAGATTTAGATGAGATATTAGGAAGAAATTCTTTGTTGTGAGCATGATGAGACCCTGGCCCAGGTTGCCCAGAGAAGCTGTGGCTGCCCCATTCCTGGAGGGGTTCAAGGCCAGGTTGCAAGGGTGTTCGAGAACCTGGTGTGATGTGAGGTGTCCCTGCCCAGGGCAGGGGGGTTGGAACTGGATGATCTTGAAGGTCCCTTCCAACCCTAACCATTCTATGATTCAATGAATTGTTAAGATTTTCAAGATATTAATAATTTCCATCCCTAAGTACAAATATTGATGTACAATCTGTTGTTTGGGGACATGTGTTGGCCCAAGGCTGGCTGAAATAAAGCCTTCTTCAGCCTTTCACTGCAGAATGTGTCATCATACTGCAATCTGTGTGATTTCCTTCACTAAAGACACATTGCATAAATTCAACCTAATGGCAGCTTCTGCCAGAAAACAAGTATTTTAGGAGTGTGAAGATGCATTTTTTAGTCAAAAAGAAAATAGTATGATATGCAAGTGGTAAGGAGGTTTAACCTGATAGAATATTGAGTGAAATACATAAAAAGCATGACAAAAAATATATGGGGCTGAAAAAAGAGAGAAAAAGAGACAATAAAGACAGATTTCGGAAAAAAAAAATAAATAAACCCTGGATTGTTTACAAGTCTCGGACAGGGTATTGTCTAAAATGAACAGGATTTTGTGGAGGAAGAACATGCTGTGCTCCTTGCCTTCTTCTTTCTGAAGCTCTGCTGCTGTGCAGAAGACAAAAATTTCCAAGATTCATGATCAAAGGACCCCAGGTTTTGAGTCACACCTCTGGCGGAGGGAGTTTTATTGTTCATTTTTGGGTTTCCATCTGTTTACAGATTTCCATCAATAACTTTTCCTTCATTATCTCCTACAGTCATAGAACTTGAATAGAACGTCAGAATTGTCAAGGTTGGAAGTGACCTTAGTGCTGCCAAAACCAGCACTAACTCATGTCCCTCAACACCATGTCAAAACTTGATTTAGTAGAATGGCAGTTGCCATGGTTTGAGAAAACCCATAACAATAATTGTGGTGCAGACAATTATTCCATCACCTGATGACCCCTCCCCACCCAGGAAAGAGGAATTGAGGAATGCAAAGGAACACAAGGGTTGAAATGTAAATAGATTTAGTAGAATAAGATTGAATAATTAACAATGATACTAAAGAACCAGTATTATCCCGACACTGATATAAGATTTACAAGGATTATACTCAGACCATTCTGTAAGCAGAAGCTGTGCTCTCCCAGCAGGGACAGAAAATGTGGGACCCTGTGAGTGCAACAGCTTTGGGGGAAGGGAAGGGCTCAGGGGTCCAGCACCGGGGCAAGGAGTTGTCTGGACCCACCACCATCAAGGGAGAGCCCCCTACACAAACATGAATGTGACAAACATGAATGGTACAAGATAATCCTGTTGTCTGTCTTGGGTGAAGTGCCCAGGCCTTGCGCCCCCTCATCCCTGCACCTGGCAAGGCTGGAAAGCACTGAGACCTTGAGTTTAACAGAGCCTGGCTGGCCATAAAGGAAATATTTTCATGAATTCAGACACTAGAGTCTTCTAAAAGTGCAATTTTCTCCAGCATTAGAAGAAAAGTTAGTCCTAGGCCTCTCAATCGAGAACAACAGTGAAAATCTGAAATATTTTGACACGTGAGGTGTGATTGCGTTTTAGATGTAACAGCATTAACTGTTGTTTATGTTTCCTTTCTCCTCACAGTTTCACAATTCTGATTGCCTTTCAACTTGGCTTCTTCATTTCATTGCTACTAACTACCTCATCTTCAGTCAAAAGCCTGAATTTCAAGATCTTTCAGGTAATTTATCAATTACTTTTAAAGCAAGAAATGTTTTCTGGTTCTGCTTCGATTAGGATTGAGGTAGTGGGCAATACTGTTCCTACATGAGGAGATGACTTGGGCTATTGAGTCCCATCAGACTCAGAGTCGGTTTGAGCTGGGTGGTTCATGACCCACGGGTGGGACCAGCACACGGCATGTGAAGAGCAGCATGGCCAGGAACTACGTCCCCTCATCTGTTGGATGAGGTTTCCACCCTTAACTGGGTTGACCAGGGCAGCTTGCTGATTGTCTGTAGACCCCTCCATGTCCTTATGTGTATAAGTTTGTTTAGTTTGTGCAACTGAATCAAGACAATGAGTCACTTAGAACACCTGCTTCTCAAGCATTGGGGTTTTCTTTGAAAAAACGTCGGATTCTTACGCTGTTCCCGAGAAGATCTCATAAAATCCAATAACCATTCAAGTAAATAACCCATGTTCTTCCAGGGAACTTAGATTTATTTTTCCAAACAATATATTTCTTTCCTGATATGCAACTCTAGAAAGTTTTGCTTATTGCCTATCTTGCCTATCATCTTGACAGGTGCATTTATTTGAACGCATATTTTGTGTTCAGACCATTGGTGTAGAGCCAGTGTATTCCAGAAGGGATTTTTTCTTAGCAGTGAACCAATCGTTTGGTCCAAAGTTCATTGAAGGTCCTCCTTCCTCATTTGCAATGCTCATAAATGTCTGTGTGATGATGGATGAGCTTGTAATTACTATGAACAAAGCAAGGAGAGCTAGATCCTGCTGTGCTTGGACCTGGAGTCTGTGATTGAGTGGTCCCTCTGTGTGTCTTCTGAAATGTCCATTTTGTGTAGCCAGGTCTGGGTTAAACAGGAGAGCACAGGGAACTTGTGCTGGTGGGTTCAGTCTGCAGAGGACTTGCTTTGCTTTCCTTTTTCCTGGTTCAAGGTGTGCTTGAAAGCAGTTCATGGCATCTTCCTCAATACAGGACTTCGGTCTCAGCCACCCTGATGTTCTCCTGAAGCTGTTGGCATAGGCATTAAAGTACCCTCCTTTATAGTGCTGCAGTGTAGAAAAAGCCTCACAGCTGATTGCCACATCTGGCTATCTTCTAAGGAGAAAGAGTAATCATCTTTAGAATAGTCTGTCCTGCTCTCTTTAATGAGTATTTTGTTTATTTTATTGACTAACGTATTTATTGATAACTTAATAGCAAGGGAATACTATGAGATAACTTCATCACCTGGGCAAAATATTTGCTTTTCTAATTGTATTTATAACCTCAAGGTTTTTTAACCTATTTTAGAAGACCTTTTTTTGCAGCCCATGCACTTGTGCTGCAGTGTTTAGATGTTGCATTTAATTCCTTTGTGGTTTCCTTCAGTGGAGGAGCGTGACTTCGTGGAGACACACCGGTGGCCTTCGAATTTGTACCTGAAGCAGCTGGAGGACTACAGGAACTACGTCCACTCCCAGAAGTGCCACTGCGCCGTGATGTGAGGGGACTGGGACATGGTCAGACTGGGAATTATAAAAAAAAACCCAACACATCAGGAGGAGAACCAGTCTGGGATATGTCCTGGAACACCATCCGCCAGGCTGTAGAGCACTTAGTGTCATCCTTTGCTTTGTTAACAAATCTCTCCGCTTCTTTCCTCAAAGTGTTGAGGAAGGCATAATGAGGATTTGTTTCGAGCACAAGGATTTCACACCCATGGGGATTAAACGTGGGTCAGTGTGGTCACCTGTCCCCGTTGCTGATTTCTTTATTGGTTATTTTATTTTGTGGTTATTTTGGGGCTGCTAAAACAGCGTCTGTTGAAGGCAGAATTTTGTGAAAAACTACGTACAACAGGAGCACAGCAGCAGTAGCGCAGGGAAGCTGAGAAGCCAGCTCATAAGTTCTTAAAATATTTCAGAGTGCAAAAATATACTATAGCATCTGTTGCTTTGCAGAATAAAGGGTAGGCTTAATAAGAATTTTAGCTACTATTAATTTTCTACTTCAAGTTAAGCCTGTAGTTCCTTTCACTGAGACTCTTAGAGTCGTATGAGCAGGTATTTTAACTCCAGAAGAACACCTATGCATCACTGCATTCTAGAGTGCCTCTCAAATCTCTAAAAATTCAAACTATTTCTCCTCACAGTAAATAGCAGAAGAAAGTTTGTTTTAACAGTGTGTAGAACACCTTTGTGTAGGGTGATCATCTTGTGGTTTTCCCCACGAGGAAAAAAGTCAGGAAGAGCTCAGAGCGTGCCCTCAGGGTACTGGTAGGGACTGGGAGGAATGGGAGGGGGGACAGCAGCCTCTCCTAGGTTTTGTGGGAGAAAACTCAGTGGCACCAGTGACTTTTTTGGGAGGAAAAATGGGTCTCGTAATCTTAGGTGTCCCCGTTAGCTGACAGTGTAAATATCTGATGGTCTTGGAGCGGGGATCCCTCATGGCTAGTCCTATGGGGAACATTGGCTTTGTGATGGGACTTTTCTTCCCAGCCAAGACTTAATTTAAACTGAGCTATGGTCACGGGCTCACAGGTTTCATCCTGTGAGACAAAATTGATTGTATTTTTCTGGCTGCCTGGAGTCTTGCCCAGGTGTAACCGAGAAATCCTGAATCTTATGACTAGGAGGACCCTTGCAGACCCTATTGAGAGTTTTCTTGACCTAAATCATTCATTTGTTGTGCCACTAACTTACGTGGATGTTGTAATAATAGCTACAAAACGAGCTCAACTTTCTTACCAGGGTATCTACTGAGCATAGGTGCTTTACTGTAACTGAAATCTTAGCGAGGAAGCAAACACTTCTTTACCATTTTTGTCATACTTTTAATTTTGCGTTGGCAACTGCCTTGAATTTCATTATCTAGAAAAACAAAGAAAACATGTGGAAAATATTACTTAGTCTTTCTCCAACGTCCACGGCAGACCATCTCAGGTGTGCCTGGAAACTGCAGCTGTGAGATGAAGATGGAACAGCAAATTGTTGGAGCTGAATAATTATTATTTTTCTGCTAATAAGAATTGCTTTCATGTTTCAAAAGAGTTTTACAGGTGAATTGTTCTTTACAAATTCCATCCTAGAGTCATAGATATATTTATTATTTTTTTTTCTGGTGGCAGTTTGCAGAGGTTGAGAAGGTATTTAGTTTCTTACTTTTTGGACATACACAGGAAAAAACCAAAAGAGCTTGTGACTTATCTGGCTGCTGCAGGCTCAACATTCTGAGGTTAACTTTATGTAAGAATGAGATTTATTTTGAACTTCTCAGCTGGAGATCTTAAAGTTCTTTAAAAAATGAGGTATACTTATCTACGTTTTCCACATAAGGAGTCTAAAATATAGAGCGTTGTGTTGCTTTTGCAAGATCACTAAAGAAAACTGAAAATGTCAAAGAAAAATATTACTAGGGAAGTATGATGTATTGAAATTAAATGTGGGAAAAAATGTTAAAAATTTACTATAGTAGAAATTAAAAAATTTAGGCATGTTAACTGGATAGATGTGAATAAAACTTAGGGTTTCTTGAAGCATAAAGTCATGAACAAAAGTGAGAGTACGTCTGCCTGGATGCCGGAGAGCATCCTCAGGCACAGCGCATGCTTCTGCCAGCAGCCTGATCAGTTACCCAAAATACAGATTATATGCCTCATACTGGCTTGTTGCACAAAACTGGCACAAAAGCTGTGTGGATGTTTGTCTGCATCGCTTGTAGGTCTGAATTTTTTAATATTTTGAATGCTTTCCCAGGTTTTTGGTAGAAGTTCATCTGTTGCCAATAATTTAAGTATAGATAACAAATAACAAAATACTATTTTTGAATTTCTGTAGATGTTTTATAGGTGTTTAGATATAGGCTTAGTGGAAATACAAACTCTTTATATCCAACCAAGAGATATATTTTGCTAATATGTATTTTAGTCAGTGATAACCACAGGTTTTATACAGAGAAGCCAGGCAGTATGAAAATATTTATTATTTATTCACAGATGAATGCACACTACTATTCAGACATAAAAGAGCTTTCCATTTTACACAGTATCCCCGGTGCAGATGTGCTGTCCTTGGCTGATATTGGCCATCTGGTAAATTTAAATTCTTAGAAGAATTTTTATTATAAATTCTTATTCTGTATGAGGATTTTCTGTAGCAACGTATTTATCTCAAAGCTGTTTGTAAAACTGGTACTTTACTACTCAGAAGCGTGATGGAAAGTAGACCATGATGCTTGGTGACCTGCTCTTAGTGATTTTTTTCAGTGGAAGTTTGAGGACGATACCCATCACAGAGAGCTGGGAACTATGGCACTACTGAGTTTGGTATTTATGAAGAATTTAGTGTTGTATAAAGTAAAAGTTGCTGTGGCATAAAATAACCCATGTTATAAAGTGAAAATTGGGAACCAGCTGAAAAAATGTGACTCAAGCAAGTGGTTTGGGAAAAAAAAAAAAAGAAAATATCTGAGGAGGAGAACATCTTTGTTGGTGTGGGAAACTTGCTGTTTGAGAGATTTTCCAGGCAGTGCAGAGATTTCTCCTGGTAGTGACACCCGGGGCTCTGGGAAATGGACTCGTTGTGCTTTGATAAAGAGTTTATTGCATTCCCTGGAGGTCTAGTCCTCTGGTTTGGTGGATGCCACGAGAGTGACCTTGTCCTGAGGAGCTGGACTGTGCCCAGAAGCACATCCAGAGCCAGCGAGCATCCTGGAGGGAGCCTGGGTGGCAGATGGAGGTACTCCACCTCCCTCGGTGCTAGGGAGCTTCCCTGGTCTGAGCATCTCCTAACAATCCTGGGCATTTCCTCATACCACCAT
>VXBW01003118.1:1013892-1034716 GCA_013400375.1 Thinocorus orbignyianus | reverse complement strand
AAAAACTTTGGAGCTTTAAATGTCTCAATAAACTTAGTCGCTATTCTTTATTGTTATAAAATACTAATGTTCTGAGATAGCTTTTTAGAAAAAACAAACAAAGAAACAAACAAACAACCCCCCCCCCTAAAAAAAAACCCAAACAAACAACAAAACCAAAACCAAAATCTCCTTGTTGAACTATTCAGATCTTCTCCTGTGAAATGTGTTAATATATTATAGAAATGTTTCTGAAATAGGGTGTTTTCCATATTCAAATACAACTACAAAGTCTTGTTATGCTCTAGAATACAGAAATCATATTTTACTTTCAGAGACCCATTTGATTTCTATTATTACAATGATATTGATTTAAACAAGACTGTGCCATTTGAATGGAAACTAGAATTAGGCTCTCTATAAAGAGACAATGAAGTGTAGAGCCATGATTTGTACAAATTAATAGGGGTAGTAATAATAGAGCTACTAGTAGTAGAGGCAGTCATAGTAGCTGTAGTAGCAGTAGTGATACATTCATTATTGATTTTAAAAAAAATTAAAACTGCAGAATAATTAAAAAAAATCCAACTAATTCCAATGGAAATCACACTAAATTTACTGCATAGAAGGATGAAATAATTTACCTGCTAAAATATATTGCCCTCAGTCTTTTGCTCTGACAATAAACACAGCTTTGAAAATTTTTCTCTCTGTAGAGCAATATTTTATTTCTGCTGTTCCGACACTCTTTGTGAGAATAGTGTAATTCTTCATCTGTAGCCTGTAAATAGCAATATTCTGTAGGAGCACATTTACTAACAATTGTTTACACAGTATAGCACATCTGAGATGCAAACACAGTGTAAAACGTAGCCTCTCTAAGTACAATTTTTGGCCTCATGAACAGCAATACTGAAGTGCTATATACTATTAAAAAGAAATATGACATCTCTGGATAACTGCTAACATTTTAATAAGAAGGGGGTAGGGAAGAAACGAAGCATCTTTGGGATGGGAAACTTTATATATTGTTTTCCATTTAGTCTGGCCTTCACACACAGCCAACCATTTTATGGAAAGGTTGCATGTACTGTCTGGCAATATGTAATGAAAGATCAAAGACTATACCAACTGATGCATTTAAATCCGAGTTTATGCAGGAAATGTTGTGGAACAGCACCATCTGCAGGTGTGCCATTATAAATTTAATGTTCTTGGTGTACTTAGACTTTGTTAATGCCATCTGTCTTTTTTTCGGTCCTTTTGGGGAAAATCCAGCAGCTAGTGAGGTATGGACTATTGTGAAAACAAAATGCTTGCCATAAAGTACAGTTAAAATAATAAAGAAGTACAGAATCAAACCTTTTTTAGCAAACGTTTTTTGTTTGAAAGTTCTTTTATTTTTATGAACTGATCTACTTGTTTAGTTGTTTTGTGTAATCGTGTCTTATTGGAGTTTCACAATCTATTATTTTTCTGTGTTGCAAATACTTATTTTTATATTTGTAAAATATTAGTTCTGAGACCAGAAAAGAAAAAGAAAATTTAGGGTGAAGATGTATAACATGCTTAGGAATTACATCAAAATGATTTAAAATATATCAATTAAAAAGTATCATTTCTGCTGAAAAAAACAATGCTATTCTACTCCCACCAGAAAGTTGGATGTTCTTTAAGACCATATTTTTTGCCTAACTTTCTTCTGCCTCCAATCCCACTAACCTGTTGTAAGTTTTTGGAAAAGAAATATTATTCCAGATAGCATACTTTGAAATATGGCCAAATGATTATGTGGAAAATTTTGAAGAGGAATGGATTGGATAATGTGTCATCCATTTCTGTTAAGATTTCTGTTTATTTTGTTTTTAAGGAAATCTGCTCACTAATTTGGTTCAAGGGAATATACTTAGCAGTAATAAAACATGAATACTACTAATATATATTCAAAGGATGCAAATAATTATATATTTACTTGTTATAACACAGAGCTTTCTATGACAATGCAAAACCATTCAGGAAAAAAATGCAATCATGTTCCTGTATCCTAGATCGGTGAACTTGTGTGTAGGTTTAAAGCTCCAAAACCATCTGAGCTGGTCATGGTGCAAAATACAGAGAAAGAATAGGGGGAAAAAAATGTTACCCATTCATGTGTGATCTGTCTTGAGCTTAATTCAGTGCAGGTCTCAATTTGCAAAATACAGAGCAAGCAGTGAGTTACCCAACTAAAACATAAGGGCTTTAATCCTTCAGTGTCTTATGTTTATGCCTTTGTAAACCAAATGCAGAGCAGAGGTAAAGATTATAGCACAGCAAAATATCAATGTTTTACAGCTGTTTTCTCACTTTTGCCACACGTAAGAAAAGGCTTTTGCAAGTTGAAACTCCAAGCTGCATTTAAATATCCCTTTTTTAAAGATCTCAAGATTTTTCTGTAACTATTTAGTTCATACATTTCTCTGACTGTTCCTTATTGAATATCTGTTAAAATAAACAAATAAAATAAAGACCCCACAAAAAAAGAAAAAAAAAAACCCAAACAAAACAAGTAAACAAACACCACCACCACCTCCCAAAAACACCAACATAAAGAAACCAAATCCCACTATTAGTTAGTATTGATTGTGTAACACAGCATTGGAAATACTGTTTTCCAACGTATTTATCTTAGACTTCCAGGAAGAAAAAAAAAAATTGCCATGAACAGGTGTGGACAGAAAACACGCAGCTGGGCATTTTTCAGGGAAGTTGATTTTTGCTGGAAAATATTGACCCATTAAAATGGAAACCACAGCTATAAATACATAGGGTGGAAGACAGTTCAACTAGGGAAGCTCATTACTGATGTCATCTTTAATACGTATCACTGTAGTTCTGAAGCATAAAACGTCTTTCTTCCCCTGTCAGCATTCTATTTCTCCAGGTGTCCCTTCTCCATTTCTTCCTCTTAATCACTTTGTTGGCAAGATTTCCTATCATCTACCGTTCTACTCACCATACTACCTGTTTTAATATTTAAAAAGAACAACAAAAAAACAAACAAAACCCCAAACAAACAAAACCCAAAACCAATGCAGCCTCCCTGACAAATACAGCCAACACACCAAAATAATTAATTTCAGAAAACAGAGAGGTAGGCAGGCAGACAGACAGAAAGGAAAAGAGAATAACACTTGCGTAGTTTGGGTATTTGATAATTATTTAAAGAGAAATAGTTCCAGAGAGTGAGAGAAAGAGTAAATTCATGTTATTTCAGCTCAACAAATGCAAGTCTCTTCTGTGATTAATTCAGCCCAGGAACTTGAAAATTTTAAGTCTGCATCCCATGTGGACATATAGTTGATAATGCCTTAAGTGTTTGTGCAATGTTCAACATTTGAAATCAGGAAGAGATTCATAGGGAGGGAAGAACCTATTTCCTCCTAGCTCTGCTAGGAAACAAAGCATTCTATTTTTATTTTATTATTTTGTAGTTGTTAAACTACATATGAAACAACTCCTATATGAAGCAGTTGTCTGCAAATACAAATTCAGAATTATTATTGTATGCCACATTCAAAGTCCACTGACAGAAACTTAGAAATATTTTTCAGCTGTTAAATGTGATACAAAGCAATTTGAATAAAAATTTATTTCAAAGTTATTGTGTACATCATATGCAATTTTCCTGCCATTTCTTATCTTCAAAATCGTAATAATTAGATCCTTGTGATCTTGAGCTCTATTAGAAAACAAAGTGAGGTACTACCAAGGTCCCAGACTTCTAGAGAAAAAACATACCAAAGCCCTGAAAAATGTTTTAGGTAATGACAATCAGTGTCTGAGGATATATTTTCATTCACTTCTACAATTAACCTGTCAATTTCAAACTTAAAGAAAGTATTGAAAATACTTTTTCAGGTTTTAGTTTCATTCATTTCTTTTCTTCTACTTTTATACTTATAATGCATGCTTTACAAACTGCCTTTTATGGTTTACCATTTGCTGTCAAGTATGACTTCTTTCTGATGGCCACTTGGGTTTCAGAGTAAGAGAAACAGTTACCTTAGAATGCGTCACATTGAATATCAGAACACTTACTGTATGCAAGATCCCGTGCACATGTGGCATGGAATTGATAGACTCCAGGGTAGTATGGATATATTAGATCTTTCTATGCCTCTTGACATCAAAGGCAGAGTACAGGTAGCTAAGAGACCCTGACATGCCTGTGCTGCCTCAGATTAATTTAATCATAGAATCATAGAATGGTTAGAGTTGGAAGGGGCCTTAAAGATCATCAAGTTCCAACCCCCCTGCCATGGGCAGGGACACCTCTCACTAGAGCAGGTTGCTCAAAGCCCCATCCAGCCCGGCCTTAAACACTTCCACGGGTGGAGCATCAACAACTTCCCTGGGCAACCTGTTCCAGTGCCTACTGTCCAGCATCATGTGAGTATTTCTTTCCACAAATTTCAAATAGAAATGCAAGGCCTGAAACTATACATTTTCCAGTGCGTATAATGCAATCACAACTACTTGGCTTCATGCAGTCTCTGTTGGCGGGGGAATAAAGATAATGCAATATTGTCCTCCACCATTCATCAGATACCAGGATAAATCCTTATGTATGACTGTTCCACCAGTCCTTAGACTAGGTTCCTGACTCAATGAGTGCATGGTGTAAAATCCCATAAAAAGCAGAAGATAAAAGGACAAAGCACAGAATGAGAGTTAATGAGAGTTAATGGCTGTCAAAGTGGAGGTAAATCATCATTCTTAGCAGGCAGGGAGTATCTGACTTGTTTGGTTTTAATTAGTGTATTACAGCAGACAGAGTGAGGAGAATGGAATTGTGCAAGAGGTAAGGTAGTGCTACCAACAAAGAAGTTAAAAACAGGGCTTGGAGAAGACTTGAGAAAAGCTGGAGGAAGTTTGGGGGGGGGGGGGGGAGAGGGGCCGCGACCTTTTATGCTTAAGAACTGCAGTAGTTTATCAGAGATTGTATCAGTAACGAGTTTACAACACCTTGCTGAAGCAACTGAAATTCTGCAGGCTAAAACATAAATTAGAAAGGTTTCTTGCAGACATGTTTATCACAATCATGAATCCCCAGCAAACTTTATGAGGTCCTCCCCTCTGTTGACGCCTAATGATATTATTTGTATCAATCTTCATACAGGATTACACCAGTGTCTTCACAGATTTGCATGTACGCTGCTTGACTATTTTGACACCTTAACATCATTCTCTGTTCTAGATGACAGTGCTTTGATAATTTTATGGCAATAATTAAATCAAAACAATTTTGCTCTAAGCCTGACAAGAGAAAATGTCAACAGCCTAGTTAAAATTACAGGAATGAGGGCTAGAGAGTAGTTAGTTGTTTGAAGGTTAAAACCAAAAAAGTACCTTGGGAAAGGATGGGAAGATAGTGGGGAAAGGTAAGAATATCATACACACATCTGTGTGTCTAGATTAGCAAACAGAAAAAGACTTCTGCAAAAATGCACACCTCTATAGACGCACTCGCACACATGTATTTATGTATACATATAGGTGGTTGTTTTCATGGCTCTCCCTTGGTAACCTTGTCTTCAATATAAGAATACAGGTATAGATGCCTATGAGTGAATCAAATATACCAGGTGCTCTGGAAGGCCATCTGCCCCAGAGTCATCAATGCTGAAGATGAGCATCAACTGGATTAAGCAGTTACCAGGGGGTCACCAAGAGACTCTGAAACAAAGAAAAGACCACCTTGAGAAGCAATATAGGAAGAACATGGATCTCTGTAACGGGCCAGAGATCCCAGGGGAGGATGGAAGTGGACAGGAAGGCAGCTGTGTGCTGCCTGCTGTGGGTGGGTCGGGCCACGCTGAGCCCCCTGGGGTGCTCCGGGCTACTTCCCACTGCGGGTGCAGACTCACCCCACTGTGTGTCTGCAGTAGCTGGTGCTACCCCAGCGTGGGGTGGTGGTGGGGGAGCAGCCCTGGAGACAGAGCCACCACCTCTGTCCAAAAGGTGCGGGAGGCACTCGCAATGCTGGGAGAAGGTAGGGGAACGAAAGGACCCTGTGGCTGAGGTGTCTGTGTGTGATAAGACACACTAATATTTTGTATCTGTTTAGTATTGCAGTTTGTCTGTTGACATTGATGTTGACTATATAGTTCACTGACTGGCCATTACACGAGTCATTAAGAAACCAGTAAACCACTTTGATCCTGGCTTGGTTTAAGCTACATGAAATAGATAATGCAACACTATTTGGATGGAAAAGGCTCCAGAAAACAAACCCCCAAACAAACAAACCACCCAATACACAACTATAAATTTAATCTCTGTGGCACTCAGGTTCAAAAAGACATTAAACCTGGAAAATCCATACATAGCAAAGATAACTCAATTATAGTACTATAGCTGTCACCATGTTGTTTGTGGTTGAAGCTCAGGTTTTAATTCTAAGTCACATGTTGCTTCTTTTTTTTTTTTTACTGCAGCTAATCCTGCATGCAAACTACACCACCTGTGCACCTGGATGTGTTATGAGAAGGAATGTACTTCCAGGGATACTGACAGAATACTTGTGCATGAACATCAACGGCAAGATTATAAACAGTCTCAGTTTAATGAGTCCTCTTGAGATTTGGACATTGCAGCTCTGGTGTCTCTGACACTCATCAGTTACACAAAAAATCAGTTTTAAAATCCAGGGGTGTGCCAAAGACTGAAAAATATGCAATGTCCAAATTTTCTTTCTTTGGAAGAATACACTTGAGAGAACATCTCTCAACACATTTATGTACAGGGGAAAATTACAGCTTTCACAACTAAGTAAGCTCTGGATAAAATATGGATAGAACCATTTTGACATTGGCACTAAGCCATTTTAATTTTCTATAGAGATCTTTATTCATTTGTGGCATCAAATTTATAATTAAACATTATTTTCAGTAACTTGTAAGTACACAAATATTTTTATCACCTTTCAACTGAGAAGCTAATGCTGCAATATATCTGGCTATAAGCAAAACTAGAACAGATAATAATCTTACGTTTTTATAAGGTTCCGAATCCATTTACAGAGTCCTCAAATAATCAGATTTGGAAACAGGCTGATGCAGAAAATTCTGAAACCTGGATAATATATACTGGGGAAGTAGATAGAATTAAATTCATTTTCATAAATATGTTGATAAGAGTTGATTTTTATAACTGTAATAATTTATACTAAATTATTAGAAGTTTAAGATTTTTATCTGCACAGATGGCAATTTGTTGTGTGTGAGAAAAATTCTTGCCCTTCCTAGTTCAGACAACTGAAACACTATAATCCACTGAAATGCAGTGGATAGACAACCCAGAGGAACATTCTCAAACCAGAATGTAATTCGATCATTTCACCACATCTAACAACTTGGGAATCCTTCCTCTGACATCAGATAATTTTCCGTCAAGTCTGTAAAATCTGTCACACTTTTCAATTTTCCCTGATTTTTGTTGCAAAAAGACCTGGATTTCTGAAGGTGCTATGGTTTAGATCATTTTCTACAGGGAAGCTGAAGAAGCTGTTTCAGCTTCTATATTTTCTATTTAAATGTGTGTATTTGTGTGTATATCTATGCATTTTCTTGTTATAAAATAATGCTTAGATTCCTACTACAAGGTGAAATGGCATAAATAAATGAAAAAATGAAGACTTATAATAGTGATTATTAATCATCTTATATTATCAGAAGTAAATGAATAGTGAATTCAATTACAATAAATATTTTTCTCTAAGTAATTACAGATATTTTTTTTTTAACTGAGTGTTTAATGCTTACCTCAACCATCATATTTTTATGCTGTCTTCTTACAATTCACTATAAGGCTTTTTCATCCCTTTAGACAAACTCAATCTTCAGCCTTACAATACTGCAGGCAATGTGAGCTTTGACACTGACTTGAGTAGGAGGATGACTGATGCTCTGGATGCTAACAGGAAACAGATCACATTTGAATCTTTCTGGATTTGACTCTGTCCTGTGCTCAGACAACTGTGCTTTTCAAAAATTATTTTTCTGTAACCATAGTAATACCATCTTATTACATCTTTAGCACTAGAAAGTGTCAATGGAGGGCCACTGAGAGGTGGAAGTGAAACAGCCTTATTGCTGGGAAATCTACGATCATGTCATAGGTGTATTTGAGGGCTGAAGAGTGAGGTGACTGCTTATAGTGTAGCAAATTTTACTCACTGATGTATTTCACTTTGAATTTATAAGAAATACGAGACAAGGCAACAAGGAGAGAGTGTCAAGAATGAAGAAAATCTTACCTACTCCCTTATTTTCTTTCCTGCACTAATACAGCCTTCTCCCATTTACACAATTAGAGTATGGGTTATTTTACAGAAGCTTATATACACAGCTGTGCATAATTCACACGAAGATGTGGCAGATTGTATTTGCTATCAAACCAGCCAGCAATCACAATTTCAGAGGGATTGTCTAAAAATGTTCAGGCAGAGAGAGTGAATGTGTTAGCACATCACATCCATTGGGAGTACATTTTTTTATATGTCTTGCCAAGAGGGTTATAGGTATACTTCCAAGCAAGCCTTATATATTTCTCTCAATTCTTTTTTTTTTTTTTATATATATATATTATACGTAAGTGTTTTTTACACAAAAATAGCCATCAGCAGTAGTGACAATGTGTTCTTTAGTGTATGTTGAAAGAAAAGCAAATAGAATAAAACCATGAAATGCTGCTAGAGTTAAAAACACTTGATTATTTGGCTTAAGGCAACACAAAAAAAATCTTCTAGACGTATACACACTTCTTTTATTAAGGAACCATCTCCTTAGCAGTATATCTCTTCACAGTGAAAACCTCCTACTCTTTGGCTTAATTCGACAGACCTATTGATTTACTTAAAGCTGAGTATAGTAGTCTGATTTCAGTTAGATAGTAATAAATATACCTTTAATCAAAACCAGGGACAACTGTAACCAATTATTCATCATGTACTATATATCCAGGTACGGTCAAAATATGCTCAGGGCTTAAGACTTCCTGTAAGCAAGGCAAAACATGGGAATCCTACATCCCACCTTTGAGATGATATAGTGAATTTCTTCTTAAAACTATAGGCAAAAAACAAGTGTTGATTCAGTCAGCTTTATCACCACTTCACACAGACAGTTCTGCTGGGACAGTGTTACAGAAGAGCAGGGAGTCATGCTGTGTGAGTCACATAACTTGAACTTCATAGTTTACCAAATTCATATTGATGCAAACAGTAAATTTTTAGCTCAATATTTACAAAGATGCAACCGAATTTTTAGAGTTACACTTCTGAGATGTTACGGAACATGTAGTATTGAGAATCTCCAAGGGTATCCACCTGTTGTTTTTGAGGCTTAGGTGCAACTGAGGGTGGGTCTAAAGGAAGCATATCATGGTATCTTCTTTATTTACTATTCCTGTAAGAACTTTCATACATCTCTTTAAAAGACTTAAACTCTCTTAAACAAGACACTTAAATTTCCATCTCTATTTCAATTACTTTAGGTGGAGTATGTAACTGCGTAGTTTGACTTCCAGGAGATGATGTGTGGGTGGTGGGTTATCAGAGTGTAGTCAGCAGAAAATAGTAAGATATGACTAAAATTAACCTTCTAGAAGACTATGTCTACTGTATGTGAGTTACACCATCAACTGGAAAGTCTGATTTAAGACCCCAGTCTCAGGCTGGAAGTCAAGAAACATAAGGCACTACATAACAAGTAGATCTTTTCTTGGTGCTACCCAAGCCTGATGCTGGCAGAAAGCTGTACCCTTGCTTTGGAATAAGTCTTCCAGTCATCACCTATCCATTTATTTAAGTAGCTCCTAGTCCAGTGCTATCACACGATATTTTTCAAAGATGTCCAAAGCTTTACATAATTCTTATTCCTTGTAAGAACAAATATAATATCTCTCCACACCATTCCCTGCAGTAATAAAAATCAAGTCTTTTTTCTCTACTTCAAGAAAGAAAACTTGACAATAACTTGTGACAAGGTGAGATTCACTGAATCAGCCAAGCTGAGAGACCGGTATTCTTACATTGTTTTGCTTGATAATACATCATCTACAGGCTTTAGTTTCCTCTTGTGTTTAGTTTTACTGCAGCAGTATTTATACTCTGGCATACAGACTGCCTTAGAGGATTCTTGCCATCTGTTTGCTTATTCACATGTGGAACTCTGCTTTGAATTGTATTTCATAATGTAATAATATTCAAATGTGTAGATTCCAAGCATATCAGAAGTTTAGTGTGTATATATACATATATATATAAAGATTTAATTTATGTAAATATGTACACATAAACACTTCATGTATATATGTATAATCTATTATGTATCATATAGCATATATTACGTATTACATATTGTTCTGTTTATTATTATATATGTATATGTTATAAAGTGTATCTATTAATATGTATATATACATCTTACATACACATATATAAATGAAATCAATTTTCTATGTGTGTGTGTTCTATTTATTCAGAGTTTAAATAAAATTTTATCTATTAAAAATAACTTAACCCCAGGAGTAGTTGCCCCTTAGTGAAAGAGATCAGCCTAGGATTCTCAAGACAATTTCATAGAATCACAGAATCATAGAATCAAAGAATCACTCAGGTTGGAAAAGACCTTTAGGATCATCAATTTCAACCCTAAACCTTAGCATTGCCAAGTCCATCACTAGGCCATGTCACTAAGTGTCGCAACTATAAGTCTTTTAAATACCTCCAACCTTCCCTTTTAGCCCATTCTAACCCTTTTGGTGATTTTTTTTTTTTTTAATATCCAATCTAAACTTCCTTTGGTACAACTTGAGGCAGTTTCCTCTTGTCTTATTAATATATCTCACAGTGATATAGAAGGACTTTCATCATTTTCCTAGAAATAATTTTCCTACTCACAAGAATATCAGGATTCATGTTAAAGTATGAGTTTAACTTCTTTTCATTTTTTTTCTTTTTTTTTTTTTTTATAATTTTATTTACAGGTATTTTATTTACCTGAAAACATCAGAAAACAAGCACATACCAGTCAGTGGTTTCATCTACATGTGTAGATGAAAACATTAGTCTATATGCATGATGCATTCATCTCTATATATGTAGATGTATACATTCATTTTGTTGCTATAGAGACTAAAAATTAATATTTTTGAAGGGTGCTAAATTGTGACATTTGTTAACTAAAGCAGTATGCCTAGAGTTTATCTTTCCAGTGTTTTACTTCTGTATAAAGATGCTACAAATACATTTTGCATCTTCCTTATGTAATAAGCATATTGAAAATGTTTTCAAGCAAGTATAAAAGGTCTTGTTACTGTTAGATTTAAGTCTGACATACTTATCTACACTCTCCGATCCCAAAAATCTTCTGATACAGGATTCCATTTGTGCTATAGTTGTCTTCAAATACAATTCGTGTAAGAAATTTAGTCTTCACTACATGAAAAATTGTATGGTTAATGTATTCCTTAAGAACTTTGGACTAGTGTCCTACAGCAAAATTGTGGTTCGTTAAAAAATGCATCATCTGGACATAGTTGACACACCACCATGGAAGAACGAATACTGTTTGTAGCTGTTTGACATAGTAAAGAAAAGAGAGGTGAAGCAAGGAAAGGAAAGGGAAGGAGATGTAAAAGCGAGGTGAGAAATTGTGCCTCGCAATGAGAAGAAATCTTGTTAAATGAGCTTTTGGCTTTATGCACTCAACTGTGGATTCTCGGAAATTCCTTTGATTTAGGATTAAGCAATCTTCAGGGGTTTCCAGTCTTCAAGGCTGCAGCATGTCTGTAAGCATATGAGAGTTTGCTCCTCACATGACTTCTTTCCGCTGTAGTATTACAGGTTAAGACTAATATTTTTATAGGTTTGTTCTGGTTCTTTTTCCTGACTATTATGCTCAAAACATCTTTCACGTCTGTGGTTTTTAGTCTGGGACTCAATACAAGTTTGTCTTCATTTCCTCATTTCAGCTTTGCAACAGAGTTTTCACTAGATGAGACCTGCAGAATCACAACACAGGATACAGGTTGTGAATTTCTACCATTGAACAAAATAAAACCCAGATCATATTTTATTGGCTTTTTTTTTTTTCTTCATTTTCATCTTACCCATGTCTTACTCAGAAAAATATCTAAATTTAAAATTAGATTAACTTACATAAATTTGCACTGAAAAAAGATCTCTCTCGAAAGCATACAGACATGACAGTGTAAACAGAAAAGCACCTTCATAAACATATTCACAAAATACATATTTTTGCAGTACAGGTTCAAATATCCTGTTTCTTCTAAAACAGAAACCTTAAATTCAGACTTGTTTTTTCATTATTATTTAGGTAATTGAATTCTATTGATTTTTGTGTAGTTAGGGACCTATGAATAGATTTCCAACCAGCTTGAGCATCGTAATAACTGATTTTTTAGACATTCTGGACTGTCTTAGGCCATTATGAAAAATTAGTAATATAGAGTCATTTACGTCTATGCCACAGATTTACAGACACCTGTGTTCTGTTCCTAAACCTAAACCCTGACATTCTAAGGAATGTGTAGCAATCACTCTCTACTGCTCTAAATAACCCAGCTTGCATCCAGAAAATAGAGCTGTTGGTACCAAACTCAAATTCATAAAACATTCTCACAGCTCTTCACTCCATTGAGTAAATTCACTAATTTTAGACCTTCTAATTCAGGAATGCCTGTACTGAACTTTGTTCTTCAATGTAGACACTATTGTCTGTTTGTTTTAGACATTTAGGTTTCAGTTATGTTACTGGCTTGAGCCTTCTCCGCTGACCCACTATACCACATGCCTGCTAACATAGTATGTTTTACTTCCCAAGACAAAACCCACAACAGTTCAGGAGTTAGACTGTTTCAGGAGATATTCACTCAAACTCTAGGTCCTACCTCCTCGTTCTGCCATAGTGCCATAATGATGTTTCAGTAAATGTTGCAATTCTGTTGTCTATTATCCCTTATCAGACAATTCCCTCTCACATGTGCTGTGTATCCTTGACAGGTAATTAGGTAGGAAAATGGGGAAAACAAAGAAGAGGAGCTCCTGATTGCAATAATATTCCCATATACCTACAGGCAGACATAATATTGGCTTGTCATTGACTTTAAAAACTCTGCCAGCAGGATTGTATAAAATTAAACAGAACTCTGAAGAGGCTTATGCAAAAGTAAGGTTTTGGAATGCATTTATCATAGAATTTGAATTTGCCATATGCTGACTCTTTCTATTATTTACACTAAAAAAATACAAAAGCCTTTTCTCAAAAAAGAAAGGAGAAGGAGGTATCCTCTTCTGATGTCCTTTAAACCATGTTGTACACAAAAGTCAATAGCTAGATTGTTCACCTTTGCTGTGAGAGAACTTTGATTAATTTGAAGTAGGTCTCCAAATAAAATTCTTCCATTATTCCTGCTCACCCTGCTATAGAAACTTTCTAGAGGGAGGTCAAGTTTTTGAAAAATCTCCAGGATTCATTATGACATAACAAGACTGAAAATAATTTTGAAGTTTGTCGGCTTCGATACTCAAATCTGAGTTCTATTTATTAGGTTGTATCTCTTCCTTTAGTAAATAATGGCTGTTTTACAATAGTACCTAGTAGTCATTTGACTACTTCTGACCTTTCTCTCCTTCTCCAACACAGATTTGAAGAAGAAAAGCAAACTATTCACTGTTAGAAGACAAAATTCAGAAGGTCCACATATTTGTTACACCTTTAACAAGTAATTTGGCTTTAGTTTTCAAAAGAAGCAGAAAGTAAGCGAGACAGAATACACTTAAACTACTACTTTCTGTTTCTGGACTCAGACATGCTGAGTGGAAACTATCACACACACTATCACTCTTCATGAAACAGAGAACACGCTCCATTGCTCTGTAAGTCTTGTGAAATGTTTGAACGTTTCAAAATCTCAAACTTCTAATTCCATGGAAAATAGATGTGCACTGATGAGCAAAATCATTTAGTATGGTAATCAAAGAGTCTTTTCAAAGCTAATTTGTTTGGGGTTTGGTTTTCTTTTGGTGGAACTGGGGAGAATCAGTTGCTTTATAGCTGTTAGAATTTATGAAAGGAACTGTGCTGCTAGTGAGGGCTTTTTCAATTCACTCCTCTTTCAGCTTAGAGAAACTATAGGGAAAAAACTGTCTGCTATAGAAATACTTCCTAAAATGAAAATAGTCTAGCTTTAAGAGAAACCAAATTCAAATAATATGATTTTAAAAAATTATTTGAAACAGAAATCAAATTATGTTTACAAAAATTCAAGAGAGGGGAGCAAAAATCGACTTTTATTCTGTGCCAAATGCTTATACAGCTACAACTGAAGAAAAGTACACCACCTATTGTGAATAATAGAGGACTTTTAGAGATTTAATTCTACATATACATACAATTAAAAAGTTAAAAGACTTGTATAGTGCTCATGAATTGTTCCTTGCACATAACTACTAATCATCCTATGAACAGATGTAATACTTCTAGCTAATGTCTTTCACTGCCAAGAAGAAAGGAAGGATTAATGGAATCATCACTTTCAAGTGTGTGTAATTTGATGTAGGTGATATCTGAACACTGAAGGTGTTTTGGGGTAAAGAATAGCTATGTAATTTACCCTACCAGTCTCTTTGTTCACTGTTCTCTTTTTTTTTCACAATTCTCTTTAAATATTTGATCCATTTAAATTGCTTTAAATAATTTCTGTAACCAAATTCAACAAACGAAAATGTATGTCAGCATACATTGTACTGTATGTGCCAAACAATACTTGTCTAAATATTTTTTTTTTGTGTCACTTGTTGCATTATTGAGATTCAGCTATGTTCTTTCATTGAACATAATAGTTTAGATTTTCCACTATAAATGAACGGGGGAAAAGCATAAGTCAAGGTCTTCTCAGTTATCCTCTGAATTTTATGATCCCCCACATGCCCCATTCAGTCCTTGTCTCAAGTATCAAGATCTGTTCTGTAGTGCTGTTGAATGTCTATAAGAATGTCTGTATTTTTAGGACAGAAAAGCAGTGCTGTTAACCCATACAGAATATTATCAGAAGTAGGTAAGGATAAAGTGATAATTCCATGGCGTGCTATCCCATCCTTTGAAAACTAATAGGAAAATCCAGGTCAGTGTTCTGGAGATAGTTCACTCCATGAACTACTCCATAGAGTCTTCATAGACAAAACTGCATCAATTTTACCTTCCTCTACTATATACTGTTACTGTCCCAGTGTGTGCTGTGCCTTCACACAAACCTATTTTTTTTCATGCCATGTACTCATCCTGTACTCCCAACGTTGCTGTATCATTTCTGGTACTTGAACCCAGGGGACTGGGGGAAGGTAAAAAAAGTAATGTCTAAAATTTAGTAGTTATCTTAGAGCCTATGGAGTACTGACTGCATCCTTGAAGAGATCTGAGCCCAAGGACATTCAGTATGGATGTATCAGTCCACTTGAGTGATGTCTAGTCTTGAGCCATGTGAATGTGTATCCTGGACAGGGTTCCTTTACAACCACATTTTACAGATGTAGCTTCCATGTTTAATAGTCCCTTAAGAATTTTCTTCCACAAATTAGCCTAATACATCTGCTAAATGTCAGCTGGGGACATAAGAAAAAGGAAGAAAAAATCCCAAAGTTTATTGAAACTACTTGGTAGGTTATGCTAAAAGTATAAGGCAACAAGTGAGGAGCAAAGCATTCAGTTGAGAACTAGAGAGAAGTCCATATAAGAGATGCATTGTCTTATGTTAACATGGGAAACTTTCATTATGCTTTGCAAATTTTCTACTTACCAAATTTTTACCAGCTTTCTGAAGTTTCTGATACAGCTTTGTTTACTGTTAAGTTGTCTTTGTTTTTCTTCTCATTTCTCTTTCAGTTGAAGGGATAGAATTCAGTAGCATAACCTGTCCTCAAGCCATCCCCACTGAAAGTCAAGTTATGGAATGCTACCTAGTTAGCATCAGAGAAAAGATGTTGACAAAAGCATAGACCATAGCTTAGAATTCAAATTTCAGTCTATTGAGTTACTAGCATAAGACACCTGAAATGTTTGGAGGTGCTCAATCAGGACTTTTTTTTATAATCCAATTTGATTGCAGGGAACATCAGTAAAAATAAGATCTAAACCTGATTCTGTCTTCCTCCTGAATCTGTGTTTATCTGAATAAAAGATCTAGACTTTGGCCATTTGCCTCCTTAGAGTAGTGTGTGGGTTTAAAATACTTTGTCCAAAATGCACTTACTTGCCAAATTGGCACATCTCATTAAAACTAATATCATTAATGCCCCTCTAGTTTCAAACTCACTAAACAATGAGTTTATGTTTTCTTTAGCATACATTCTGATCTTACTCATATTTTAAAAGAGAGCAAATCATTATCTGGAATTTTATTCTCCTGATACTTAGATACATTTTTCATCTCCAGCTCTGAGTGAATAGGTAATGGGCTCATACTATCAGAGAATTATAGAACACTTCATGTTGGAAGGGACCTCCTGAGATCACCAATCCAGTTTCCTGCTCAAAGCTATGAGACTAGACCAGTTTGCCTTTGTCTAGTCAGGCGTTGAAAATAATCTCACTGGGTAACTTGTTCTAATAATTGGTTGTCCTAACTGCAAAAAAAAGAAATTCTCTTCTGTTATGCCACTAGACTCTCACTCTTTTTTTCACTATTGTGTTTGCCTGGAAATTGACATGCGAGTTGTTAATTCTTGTTTGGTACAACTGAAGCGAGTAGATGTTGTGAAAATTGTTAAATGAAAGTCTCATTCTTTTTTAGATCTTTTATGTTTCTTAACAGCTTGTTTCATAAAAGGCAGGAAGATAAGAAGTAATAAATCACCAGTTGTGAAGATCATCATGTCTTCACTGTATACATATGTGTATGCATATGTATGTATATATATATGAAAGGAAAGAACTCAGGTTACAGGGGCAGAGACTTTCACAGAGGTTAGAAAAGTAAACTAGCATTAACTGGTTGTGGTATTGTCATGCATATTGTCTTCATCAACTTTACATTATAAATGTAGAAATAGTTTTATAACAGCTTCAAAAATAATGCTTACAATAAGGCTTTTAATGTACCTATTTCTCTAGAGGACACCTTTTCATTCTTCATAGGATTTTATTTAACTACTGCATCAGCCGGAGTTCTGCTTAAGTGCCAGTTTCCTCAGGTTGTCGTCATGAAATGAAATGATAGTGTCTAAGCAGAAAGAAAAAACCTATAAATGCCTCACCCACAGGCTTTTTTCTCTTTCATTACCACAGTCCCCCTTTTCCCTGGTGACAGATAGCTGCTTTCTGTAAGTGATATTAATTACAATATACTTTATGAAAATGGCTTTGCCATTTATAGGCAAACACTAACAAACTGTCCCACATTGGTATTTTCTTGGCATGAACAGAATACATGTAACCACTACAATCCTGAGAAAGCAGATCACAATTCAGTTCCCTGGCAGAGACTTCATCTATGACACAAAATGTGTGGGGTGATTTAGTTGTCATGATGATAATGACAACTAGAGCAATATAACTATGGGTACCATTTTGCTTATATCAATACCTGTGAATCAAAATAAATGTTTTTCAAAATCAGATATACAAAAAATCTTACTTTAAAATCACCAGTATTTACATAGGAGGTAAAATTAATTTTGGACAAGTAAGGCATTGTCATCTTCACAAACTCCTAACATGGCATAAAAATAATGAAGCTATAAGATCAAAACCATAAAAGATATAGATAGATGGAGAGGTTTAAGCATGCTTTAAATAATTTATGAATACTCAAATTCACAAAAGCTCTGCTGTTTGAAGTCAGAAGAGAATACTGAAATAACGTTAAAGGGAATTCAAGGTGAAGGTATTCATAAGAACAGAACCATGCCTTTGAGTGACATAAAATCCAAGAGTAATTTGCTAAGCAGGATGGAAGGTGCATTCTATCGTACCTTTTCAGTTCTGTCAATTTAGGGAACCAGGGTACCCACTCTGACTGAAGATGCCCAAGTACTGCTGGCAGCTTGACTTACTCCTCAACCTCAATCTTCTACACAGTGGTAGATGCCCCTAGATGTTACTCCCTTTCAATGCCCAAGGGAATGGTTTTTTTTTAGGTATATCAGTAGTTCAGATAGTAGTTATAAGCCACAGATGATTTTACTAATCAGAGCTCTAAAAGCAATAAGTGATGATCATTTTGGTCATTATCTCCTTCTAGTATCTTGCATTTTACACTGATTTCAATGAACGGTGTAATTCCATTGACGAGAAATGTTGTAGCTTCATGACTCTGAGTTTTACTTGTAACAGATCTGAAATTGTTGCACACTAGAAATAGCTTGTGTGATTGCATTAACTAGTTTCTGATAAATCCCTTCAAAAATGTTTTTGAAATTTCACAGAATCCAAAAAAGGCTGTACAGAAATGAAGCAACTTCTAACAGTGAAGGTCAAAAAGAGCATTAAACATGATAAACTCTGAAACTTTTATATTTTAATTACTTTCCTCGAGAAATAAATCTCTGGTGTCTGTAATGATCTGGAAGGAAAGGTGAGCAGAAAATTCACCTTGTGACAGAAGTTACAGGTAAGAACAGTTGTACTAGTTTAACAGTAGCATAACATGATTTTGTCTTATTTAACATGCTCTTCTCTACCATCTTCTCCCAATACGCGCATTCAAGTGGTTATCTTACATTATTGGTACATTTTTCAAGTTCCAATACACATCTACATATTTCAAACTTTGAGATTAATAATAAAGGTTTATCCACCACAAAAAATTTTAAAAACATGAAGGGTTTGTTTGGGTTTTGGTTTTGGTTTTTTGCTTGCTTTTTGGGTGGTTTTTTTTTTTTTTTTTGTTTTTTGTTTTTTGTTTTTTGTTTTTGTTTTTTGTTGTTTTTTTTTTTCCTTTTAACTAACATCTAACAAGGTTTAATTGTGTGGAAATATAAATCATCTTTGGTGATAAAAGGCAGAAATATTTATGAAAATCTTAATTAATAACACCATTAATCATTTTACACACACTTTGGGTAATAATCCATTGTATGGAGCCATATTTCCATCTAAAACAAATTAAAAAAAAAATATCAACCTTTCAGGGATTCAGTGCCTCCCTTTTGAAAAATGAATACTTCAAAACTGAATGTGTGGGGTTTCTGATAGTTATTCCTATTAGCCACTATAAAATCTCTCAGTCTATAGCTGCAGAAGGTTTATATCTGAAGTTATGAAGACTTTTTCGGGGTTACAAAAATATACTTCCAATATAGTGTTTTAAGTTTTTGAGACTGAATAAGTAGCTCAGGAATGACTAAATATACACAAATCCCAGGTTATAATCCAGTTCGCTTTACTGTTTAGCTACCTCTGTCGATTAACTTCCTCACTACACAGCTTAAGAGTTTCATAGACCAAGTATGTTGAGAAAGGTCCTTTCTGGTCTCTGCCCGGAGCTCCATGGAGATTTAGGTCTAAGTACACAATCTCTGAATATTGTTTAAATATTGCTTTCTCAACAAAAACGCACAAAACTTTATGTATCCTCAAAAATGGTTAGCCTATTCAGAGGAAAATCCAACTTCTGCCATCATAGGCCAGTGGTCACAGAATAAGCACACAAAACTGTATATAGCAAAGAAGTCCATAAATCTTGGGATAGGAGTTCTGCATATGATCAATTTTTGTTGAATTCATTGCTAAAAACACTAGAGAGAATCCAACAGTTAAGACTTTATCGACTCTACCATTTCCAGCCCTAGTAGTCCAAGAAAAGTTTTTAAAGGTATTAATCTTAATTTTGGAAGAAAAAGGTGATTTTTTTCTGCTGTTTTCCTGGTTGTATAAGCAGAGAAGACACTTATCATCTGTGGCAGTGGTGTCACAAGAAAGGCTGTATGTACTCTCCTGCTTATTGACTTTGACTCTCCATTAAGACATATTTAAACCATGTTTTCTGGCTTGCTACCTTATCCTGTATAGCTAAGTCTGTAATGAATTACGTCACAAGATGCAAATAGAATTTGACCAGTTGGAAAAGAGTATTATTTTGTTCGAGGCCCAGCTTAACACAGCTGGTCATTGTTTTGTAGCAATAGTTACAAGAACATGTACACATATATACGCATGATCTTGTTACTTGTTCTTCATGATTAATGCAGAATCATCTCTGGAAGCAGACATACTGCTGTCTGCCACAGCTAAGAATGCATGCATATCCCTAACTAGCACAAAACTGTTGTGTTATAAGAAGTAATGAGTAACAACATTGTGTGCTGCCATTTCTACTAATCGTACAGCTATAATTATTCATCAGGTTAAACTGGTGTACAAGCATCACAAATTTTTTTTGAAAAAAACCCAACAAATACCAACAACAGAAAAAAATATAAAAAGAAGAAAATCTGTGCCCCCCGCCCCTAGATACGACATCAAAATGAGACAGATTTCACTACCCTTCTCCTCTTCTCATTTCTATGCCATCCAGGTGTGTATTCTCCCTCCAAATGATCAACTTCCTGAGTGACAGAAATAGGTTTTCCTTGTGTACTCACTCGTTTGCTAATTAAAATTTAAACAGTTCCAGGTTTTTAATTCATTAATTTCACTGTGTGTAAACTGAGTATAAAAGTTTGTAACTTAATAAGAACATAGTTAATTTACCAGTACAGAACACAGAAATAAAAACGTAAGTACACTAAAATTATTTAATAGAAAATGAAGAAGAAATACTCTTTTTTTTTTTTTTTTTT
>VXBW01003118.1:982656-1012110 GCA_013400375.1 Thinocorus orbignyianus | reverse complement strand
CTGCTCTAGGGAGAGGTGTCCCTGCCCATGGCAGGGGGATTGGAACTTGTTGATCTTTAAGGCCCATTCCAACTCTAACCATTCTATGATTCTATGATTCTAAACTGAAACTATTGACATTCAGACCCACTGAGGCATTGGAGAGTACAACAACAAAGAAAAGGGATGGATATTAATAAACTTTCTTGTACAAATGTAACACATTTATTGTGTTATTAAAGAGACTTTACCATATTATTTTGGGCTGTAAGATGACATAACTTTTGTAACAGAACTAATAATGTGTTTGTTGCATTTCAATTGCCCTGCTATTATTTTATTTAAGCTAACAATAAATTCTTGACCCTCTTTATATAGTGTGTTCCCTTTATCCCATAACAAGAGCCTAACACTTTAAAACACTTGAAACTGTTTCCTGCTATGAATGCTTTGTCTTCCTTTTTGTTTAGTACTATCCTAATCTTTATCAGTCATAAGTATCATGAGTCTAGTTTATCATTAAAGTATGAGGGGAAAAAATAGTTATGTGTAATTCCTTGTTTTCTAAATTAATTGAGTTGTATCAGTTTGGTATTTTTTAGTTAACTTATGCTATGTCATGCTAAATTTGTATTCTTGTAACCTGTTAATAAAAAATTATTTCCCAATTCTAACAATGTTATTTCTTATACATATATGCTCCAAACTTGCAATGTAATTTGCCAAATCTATTTTAGATTGAATTTCACTATTTTGTACAGAAAACATACATGAATAATAATTACTTAAACCTGAGCTATTGTTATTTTTTCTTCTGTGATAAATTTGAAAGAAGATCAAGTATCAAAGTCCCTCCACATGTTGGATACAACTAGTTGTGAGTTATTAAATTGCATTTAAGATTTTGAGCACGACGAGCAACCGGCAGAAGGACTTTCGAGTTTTTAACAACCATTCAGTCAAAGACACCACAGCTTTGCTTTCTCCTATAAATACATAGGAAGTCTTAATTATTGTTTGCAACTGCAACTCTAAGCTTATATGAGATTTCATTATCTAATGGAGTTCTAGTGATCCATCTTCTGTTTTATCTGTTAGAACATGTATCTCTAAATACTCAAAAGTTGTTACATAGAAACAGATGATGCCATTTTTATAAATTCCTCACCTTTTTTCTTCACACATGGTTTTAACATTTCTGAGACACCAATACTGCCCACCAAATCTCAGTAAATTCTACTTCTAAATGAATAATTCCAACTCCTCTTGTTTATCACTGGGACTGCTAGTTTTAGCTGAAAACAGGGTACAGGAGGTTCTCTGCCCTGGCCTGATGGATGTTGCAGCTGTTTTTATGTTCCCACCCAGGTGCTCGTTCACTCTCCTCTCTCAGCAAGACACAGGGAGAAACTAAGATGTCAAAACTCATGGGTCAAACTAACAACAAGGAAACTATATACTAACTACAACTCTTCATAGACAAATTATTACAGGTGTTTCCTATTTATCCTGGATTAAAAGGTGCATTTTTTGAACTGTTAAGTTTCCTGTAAACACCATTGTCAGAATTTACGGTGACCTTACTTAATAGTGACTTAGAGTTATGCTTATCCTGAGAACTGAAAAGCGCTCATTTTTTGCTTACACATTCATTGACTATATTTTTGTGTGTATCTGTATGTGTATGACTGCTCATGTATTTCAGATCTGTTGTAGATCCTCTGAATACTCACACTGACAGAAGTTGTGCTCACCTGGCATTTCTATGGTGTTGTGTGTTTGTTTTTTTTCACCACAGGTCTGGGGAGTTTTCTTCTGATTGTTTTTTTGAAATGAAAGCTGTGAGTGATGGAACTTATAGTGGTGGCCGTAGAAAAAAGCAGTGTAGTTTGATAAGCTGTCACAAGACAATCCATTTCAAACTTTGTGTGGGTCAATCAATATCCCCAAATTAAAATTATTTCAAACACATTTATATTTCAATTGCTTCGTTTGAAAATGGCAGGAACATAAAATATTGTAAAAGTATGAAGAAAAATGTCAATCAATGAATCTATGATTTATTAACAAATCCAGCCTCTACCAGTGTAGTAACTGGCTGAGTCCTAAAATTACGCTGCAGGTGTAAACTTCTTGCAAACTACTTAAAAGGCTGATAGACAAAGTTAACTTTAATGGTTCCTACCTCTTATGGATCCACAGACAAAATCAACTTTAATTTGTTACTGAGCAGCCCGTGAACATGGGCACAATGGAGTAATTCATCATTTTCATGAAAAATGTTCATCTAACTTTTAAAGAATGGTTATCTTCATAATTATTGTTTTATTTTGTGTTTCTTAGCTGAGGAGAAAATAAAATTTTACTGTGTAAGTCTCAAGGAATATTAATGATCCACAAAGCTTATTGAGCTAGGTGAGAGTTTTTTTCAATCAGCTTCAAGAAAGTTCCCTTAGAACACAAACTTTAGAGTATTCACTTCAGGTGAACTTTATGTTGTACATTTTCTTCATGTACCATAGTTTATGCATCGCACAACTTGTTTCTTTAGGATCAAGAGTGATTCAAGGCTTTCCTGTTACTTAAAAAGAACTCTGTAACACATTTGGAAGCCTGCAATGAGACACATTGCTTGAAATGTATGCAGACTTATTTTCAGAAAAATACCCATCACAAAATAAAATAAATCATGTGCTGTCCACTCATACACCTACCACTGTGCATGCAGTCACCTGTCACTGAAAATGAGACCTAACATCACACTGTAAACAAAAGAAAGGAGACACATTGCATTCATATGAGCAATACCTTTCTGGTTCTTACAATACTTCTTCCCTCCAAAGTGTTCCAAATAGCTTTTATTTTTGAACTTCAGCAAAGTTCTTTTCTTTGTTCAAATGGTAATCTCTGTACCAGAAAGATAAAACTGATTTTGGTCATGCAGACCACACTAATGTTTTATTAGTGTGTACATTACTCTCATCCTTTCTCCTATACCTGCACAAATTCCTTTAATTTCTAGGAGCTATTAGCTGTAAACATAATAGGTTCTTAAACTCACCGGCATGAATGAAGGAAATTCCAATGTATCTTATCTGTAGGCAATGGAAAGAGTAATGTAACAATTACTTTCTACTTTTAATTGTGTACTAAAGTCAGGATAAACTGTTATAGAGGAATTGAAGCCTTTTCCTTACCTAGGCAGCCAACGTCTCCTGCAATTATGCCTCAGTCATATCTAGTTCTTCAATATTCAAGGAACTGCATACACAGGATGCCTGCTAACCCTAAACTGTACTAAGCAAAAAGCAATTTCCTCCGGAAGATCAGAAGGGTTTTGGATTGGTTTAGTTTTTCATATAGCAATACTGTGTTCAATACTGTAATGCTGTGTTGAATTTTGGCTCCTTGTATTAAAGGCATGTCAATAATCTGGATAAAATCCAGCAAAAGACCACTAATATGTTTAAGAGGATTGGCAAAAATAACACGAGGAGGGGCTGAAAGTTTGTGTACTATGGAGAAGAGAACATTTAAGGGGGCGGGGGGCTTAACAGCTGTCTTCTGTTACCAAAACCAAAGGTATAGAGAAAAATGGAACAAACCATTTCTCAGAGATGCATAAGTTAAAAACAAGAAGCAGGGCTCACAAGCCAGGGGAATGAAAAAATCCGACTGAGTTCTTTACAATGAGATAGTTTAAACCCTGTTGCTCAGATAGGCTCCAGAATCTTCATACTTGGATATATTCTGAACTGCACTTCACAGAGCCCCAGGAGTTACCCCTTCTTTATGCAGGAGGTTGTTGACCATCATAGGAGCTTTCAATAGGTTATTTTGGTCATCTTTAAGTAGCACAGGTAGAGGTGGAGAAGAAGACTAGATATTGAAGAAAAGGAGAGAAAGCATAGCAAAGTATGGCAAATAGATAATCTGTGCACTTAATTGTAGAAGTGGAAAGAAACAGATATACAAGTATCACTCTAGAGCTGTGAGAATGTATAGTCTGTGTGGATTTCACCTTGCCTATTGCGAGGTGTCTGGAATGTGATTTATGTATGAGTTACTTGTCTTGGCTAGCATTGTGATCAATGGAGATTTAGTCAATGCAGCCAGGGGAAGCGTAGGAAAGGGAGAACCTGTGTAGACTCTGACATTTTACAGTTTCTGTGAAATAATTATGTAATTGGTCTCTTTCGCCTCTTCCACACTTTACTCTGATCATGCTGTGTTTTTTATCGGTTATAGTGAAACTGTTTCTGTGAGTGCTGAAAGGAAATAAATTTATTCTCCATAAGCACAGAAATACATTTTTTATAATAAATATAGCCTTAGAAAGAACTTCTGCTGGCACTGCTTTCTCAGTGACATAGTAAATCAGCAGTATTATTTCTCTGACTTATAGTGAGGATAGCAAATGTCTGTAGTTTAGTTATGAGAGAGGGAGTCATCTTGCCTAGCTCTAGGTATCTGCAATGTTGGCACTTCTCACTTCCAGAGACAAGATGGATAGCTCTCAAGACCCCATTGACTAGTCTTCATAGACTATCACGGCACAGGATGATACTCATAAAGTTGTTGTTTCATGCACTAAGAGATTTCAGTGTTTCAGCTCAATTTCATAGCTATTAAGCAGCAATAGGCATCAAATGGAAGTTCTTCTTGTGAAGAACTGAGAAGTCTGATTCAGTATTCCTGGAAAATCCTATAAAATCATAGAAGCATAGAATTTCTTTTCCAAACAAATTGGTTGGAAAGGACCTGTCAGATCATTGAGTCTAACCATCAATGTAACACTGATAAAAAGCATCGCTATACCATGTCTCTAGGCACTACATCTATTCATCTTTCAAATACCTTCAGGGGTGTGACTCAGCCACTTCCCTAGTCAGCCTGTTCCAACTTTTAATGACCCTTTCAGTGTAGAAATTCTTCCTAATATCCAATCTAAACCTCCCCTGGTGCAACTTGAGGCCATTTCCTCTTGCCCTCTTACCTGTTACTTGGGAGAGGAGACTGAACCCTGTCTCTCTACAACCTCTTTTCAGGTAGTTGTAGGGAACGATGAGATCTTCCTTCATTCAGCCTCCATTTCTCGAGGCTAAACAACCCCAGCTCCCTCAGCTGCTCTTCATAAGACTTGTTCTTCAGAGCCCTGACCAGCTTCGTTGCCATTCATTGAACACACTTCAAAATCTCAGTGCCACAACACTGTTTCTGGTACAGGCCAGGATGCTGTTGGCCTTCTTGGCTACACTGCTAGCTCATATTCAGCCAGCAATCGACCAACACCCCTCAGGTCCTTTTCTGCCAGGCAGCTTTCCGGCCACTCTTGTCTAAGCTTGTATTGCTGCATGGGGTTGTTGTGACCAAAGTGATGGATTCAGCACTTGACCTTTTTGAACTTCATACCATTGGCATCAGCCCATCGATCCAGCCTGTCCAGATCTCTCTGTTAAACAGATTGACACTCCCACCTAACGTGCTATCTTCTTGTACCCTTGCACCTTACGTCTTGCGCGCTTACATCTAAGAGTGTCAAGAAGTTATTAAATCACAAGGCTGGGGCTACAGGTTCTAATAAACAGGACTAGTTACTTGACCAAGGATGGGAAACAATGTCATCCATAACAGATTATGTCACACATATAGCTCAATACCTGTCTTTTAATTAAAATGACAGATTAAACACTTAAATATGGGTGTTTACTTAAACACAAGTGTTCTGTGATCGATGCACATGGTATTTCAAAAGTCCTCTGCTCCCAACGGCAACAGTAATTCCAATAAATCTCATAGTCATGACTGTCCCATTGTCTTGATGTAGGAATTACTGAATTAAACTCTATGACCTGCCTTACACAGGAAATCTGTCTACTTGATATTATGGCTATATTTTCCAAATAAAAAGGTCAACACATCAAGCAAATTATCTGCTGTAACATTTTCTCCCTCTGCCAGTTAGGTTCTCTGGACATATTTCCTACAGTTGGTTGAGGTGGTTATTACTCTAGGCTCAACCAATAAAAAGTAAGCTGATTTATTAGAACTACTGTTTTTGCTGAGACTTATTATATGAAATGTCTATAACTCAGTTTATATCAAGTAAGATAAGGTAGGAGTCATATTGCAGCAGAAGTAAGAGGACCAATAACCTCAATCAGGAGGAAATGAATGGGTATCATCGTAAGTCAGAATGGTAACAGGAATGTACTCCTCTGCCTGTGGAAAAGAAGTGTGAAAATGGAATAACGCAAGTAGACATGTTCAGCTGCTATTACAATTTACCTAGAATAAACTGGGTGAAAAGGGATATTGAAGTACAACTTCAAAGTTTATTCTTTGCTACTTTAATCTCCAAATTCAAGTTGGAGTCATATGGAATTATAAAGTTCTCTGAGGATATCCTGAGCTACCTTTCTTGCAGCAATGTACCAAGGCTCTGACATACTCCATCTTTCTACAGATCAGATGTACAGGATTCCTCTCATGTTGCATTCATAATAAACATGTTATTGTTTGAAGCAAGAGTTAGGGTCTATGTAATCTTGCTTCACTTACATAAGTGCAAAACTAGAGTTACTTTAAGGTTATTGTTATATGCAAACTGCTTTTAACAATAAACTGAATTATACAATACCAATGGGAGAGAAGGGAAAAGTAATTTCCTCTTAAACTTCTGTTCATTTCCTGTGCATGTAACAACAGAAAATTAAAACCTGATAGTGTGTACTGTAGAAGTAAAGGACAATCTGCAGATTTGAGGCTCTGGCTGATCATATTAGAATCTGATTACCTAATCATAGATTAAGCTAGGTATGCTTTTTGTTCTGGTTTTAGCACATCAGTGATTGTGGAGTCAACATATTCACTGAAAGTGTAAAAGACGAAAGTTGTAACAGCAAAAGTTTACCTACTTTATTATTTTACACAATTGTTGCTAAATTTAACTCTCAGTTGTTCATTTTTGAGCCTCTGGATCATGTGGTTTTAAATGAAAATGATAAGGATTGTAATTAAACACTGGTAGAAGCAAATAAGATAAAAAACATGAACAATTTCCTCTACTAAAGACATACTTGGGAATATTATAGAGGTAGCTGGATAATTTATCTGCCTCTTTATCACACTGACGATAAAAGTGATAATATACAATACAAAGTCAGTTAGTTGCTTACACAATTCTAAATGTGACAAAACCATCATCAGAATCACAATTAGCCACTTAACATCTTCCTTCATACCCAGTGCTTTTGTATTTGTCTTTGAGTGACCACTGAACAAACAAATGTGTCCTTTTGCATCTGTTCCTAATTTAACTGTTCAGATCTGAAAATCCTAGCTCAACAAGGAAACTATGGCTACACCCAACAGTTAGGAGAGTAGAGTATGAATTAGAATTTTAGATGCTTAACTGAAAATTCACTGTTCTGCTAACTTGAACATATAACTTCTTAACTGTGTAAGAGTCAAAGACTGGATTACCAACGGATTGCAAATTTTTAAGCATAAGATTCCAGTTTTTGAAATTTCTTTTATTTCTAAGAAGTGCCCGAATTATTACTGCAGAAACTATTTGCCTACTGTACACTTTAGCACAGTAAGAATCCAGGAGACCATTTTACCCCAGGATTCTGTTCCCCAGTTAAACCAGTGCTACTGGACTCCTGCCTGAGCTCGGCTAGTGCCTCTGTGGGAAGGATTTAGCCAATGCAGTGGGTCTCTGCCCAACAAAAAAGAGTGCTTGTGGGTGCTGAGCCTGGGGATGTTTGGGGACTATGCTCACAATAAGCTGGGAGAAGCCAGAAGGCAGCAGCGTGGGGCAAGGAAACGTTTAGAAACAAGTCAAAGCAGTCCCCAGGACCAAGGAGGAAAGGAGTCCTGTCACTGGTGCTGAACTTCTTAAAATGACAGAATCCCACTGGGACACCTCACCATCTTCCTGCTTGAGAAGAACTAGTCTCTTCCACATTAGGACTGTTGAAAGTATGAATACAATACTGTGGAAAAGGTATGGATGTTATTATTTTTTATCAAATAACACTTGCTGATTAGACTTTTTTTTTCTTTCTATTTTTGGGATTATGAGGGTTAGCATAATAAGTGTTGTGTTCTGATATGATCAATGGCATGTTCATCGTAACCCCATAACAAGACACTGAGTGTAACACTGGGAGTCACATTGTCCTACTATTCAGCATTCAGACTGATCAAGTGATGTACATGCATACCCTCCCGTGTACTACAGAGGTAGTGGTTAAAGAGAACTTGTTCAGAAAATTAGAAGACATTTATTTCTCTTTTGAAATATATCCAAATTTCTGTCTTCCACTTTCTAAGCAAAGCACTGTCAAGCTGCTTGACTTTGTTTTCTGGAAATGAAGTGATCATCTTCCTTCCCCATACTGGGTTGCAGAGATAAGTACAGACATATCTGCACTATCAAGCTGCAAAGAATTTTGAATCTGTCCCTCCCAGTGATTATCCCTGAAGAAAATTGGAGAGATCCCGTATCCCAGCTAGTCTTCTGGCCACTTCTGTAATTTTCTCAGTCATCTCTTTTACTTCAAACATTATGGCAAACACTGCAGAATGCAACACACCCTAAAAGCAGAGGGCAAGGAGCAAAACAAACCACTGATCTGGAGGAAACCTCATTCAAGTTCTGTATGGGGTAGTTATGACCAGTCCTCCCCAGGGATTTCTATCCCTAGCATGTTCCTGGTTTGACTGTCAGAGTCTGTTCCTATTCTAGCATGCTTTTACATAAAAGCTCTGCAGAATGCTGCTCATATGGCCTTCAGCCCCAAAGACAGATGAGAATATTTGTTTAGCTGTAAGCCAAGTGTCCTTCTAAACAAATGCAAGAACTTCTTGGAGCCAAGGTAAACACATAGAGAGGAACATTATAAGTTTTTCTTGATACTGGAATCTCACAATCCAGGTTTTAACGTCTTTGTCTTTTAAAATGTAGTGAAAAAAATATTTGAAATAAATCAAAATTGATGTTTTCCTTTTGCACAAAATTTCAAGCGTAAAATTCATGTTTTCCATTCAATGTATAAGGCAAAATTACTCTTGGATTTTAGCAAAAAATGTGAGATTTCAAGTGACAGTATATGTTGGTATTTAATGTCACAATCTCAGGTGCAAGACAGAAAATAAAATAGAAATAAATATATTAACAAAAATAATAAATAAATAAATAAAATTTAACATATTTTTATGGCAATAAGGAACAAATGGAATACTTGGAAACTGTCAAAAAAAAAGTTGTATTAAAGAAAAATGAGAAAAAAAAATAGGATTAATATGTTTGTTACTCTTCTTTGTATTAGAAATTAAAAATACAAATAAGAAGACCAACAAGAATAGATGCAGTATAGCTCAGAGATTATTTTTGCAACACACAGAGGAGCATGAAGTCCACTCAAGGGAGACTAGAAATTTTGCATGGTTAAGCCCATACTGTGTGAAATAATTTTCCAAAGAAGTGATTGTACAAAAGACAGAAAATATTACATATGATTCCTCTCACAATATTATCCAGCGCATTTGATAATGGACCCCAGTGATGCAGTGTAATATTATTTTAAGCGTAGCACAGTGATCTTTTTACAGAATATGTGGGCAGAATAACTAGAAAGATTGAAACCCCTTTGTCCTGGACATCACTAGTATGAAATACAAAGGTAGAGGAGAAAGAAAGCATTTATTTTGAAAACCCAAAGAAGTCTGTATTTTTATATACAGAACCAATTTTCCTTACACATTCATTTTTAAATTACAAGTTGATAGACTTGCAGCTAAAATTTCTGTGAAAGAAAAAAATATTTTCTGAAATGTGTTCCATTGTAAACAGCAAATTTTTGTCAAATCTAACCAAAGTGCCATTCATTCTTAAGAACAGCCTCAATCTGTGACAAAGCATTGCAGAAGGGAAGAGTCTTTGAAATACAGGATATACAGAGATTATACTTGGTGACAGAGATCAAAGAAAATCTTAGTGAATTTTGTGGACAAAATTTGTCACTGGACAAATTTAAATATCTTTAGATAGAAATATCAACATGACTTAAGGCAAATATTCTCATTTTGTATATGAGCGATTTAGAGTGAAAGTGGTTTAAGACCACTCTGATTTCATTTCATAGAAAGATACTACATTAGCTACATTTTGGGATGTTAAATAATTTTAGGAAACAATAAAAATAACACTTTATTATTTGAGTAACAGTTACTGACCAATTCAATATATTAGTTCATATTTCCATAATTTCAGCGACTTTTAGAAGTTTTCTTCATGTATGGAGGAGACTCGGAAGAGAGATAAAGTGCTATCAAGTTATGTTTCATTATCACTTAATTCCAGATCACCACTTTCGCAGTTCTATTACTCCGGCTACCCAACGACAGAAGAGGATTTGTTTATGGAGAGGAGGGGGAGGGGAGGTGTTCAGATCTGTAAAGTTTTAGTATTTATCTAATCAAGACTCCACTAATTTAATGGTACAGAAATAAATTATTGACTGTCTGGGTACTTTTTTCCTTCATGTTTCCCTTATACAGTTTATATATTCTTTTTTTTATTTAGTATATTACATATTACTTTCACAAAACTCCTGAAAATCTTTGGGTTTATTACAGTATTGAACTCTTTGACCTCAATTTTCATATTTATTTAATGGGAAAATAGAATATAAACAGTATGTTTGCTTGTTTGTCAATATTTTTGACAATAAATTAACTGCAGACTGACTAAAACAGCAGACACTTTAAAAATGCTGAAAGTCAGCAATCAAATCCTAGGAAATAAATCTTTAANGGGGAAGAAAGAACATGAAAGTGAGACTGAAGAAAACATCTGTGTACTGAGCAGAAACCTGTTTATGGTTATTCTAGAGTCTGCACATATGTTTGTTGTTGGTCATTGTGTACAGGGCAATGACAAGACACCTAGAGTAACAAACAACGTTACCCAGACTGTTCCCGACTTATTCTTTTTAAAAGATGATTATGGCTTACATCTTTCTTCCTGATTTTTGTTTCACAGTCCTTAATAATTAATGCCTGGGATTTGGGTGTTTTGTTCAAAAGTAGTTTCAGTAAACACTAAATAACACTTACAGTTTTTCATTATTTGTAACACAGATCTTTAACTGCTATGAAAGTCCCATTTTAGCCACCTAAACACATTTTTTGTCCAGGCTCCAAAGCATTACCTCAAAACAAGAGTAAATATAGAAAAAAAAAAAAAAAATCTGTAACTTATTTTTACTGAAAACATAAAATAATTTTTTATGACCTAAACCAAGTATGAGCTTTTCAAAATTCATATTAAAAGCACATTCTCCTCATACTTATTTTGATATTAATTATGAACATGTTTTTTCTTATATTTCACAAGTTTAAATGGGTGAAGAAATATGCAGTAAACTGACTCCAAATTAATACTGGTAGCAGTTTGCTTTATACTGCACTGTATTTGTTGAAACGTTGCATTATGTTCATGCTAGGTTTTCAGTGATGAGTAGCATATTTGCTGCCCGAAGTTTATTACCTATTTAACTGACTAAAAGGAAAATTTCTTAGGTCTTTTTCTGTTTTCCTTTTTTTTCTATTTGGAATTTCAAAGTCTTATTACCCTAACTTTGAAAATCTATTTTGGCTCACTTCTCCATTCTATTCTTTTTTCCCCACAGATTTTCAGGTATCTCACTCCTGCACATAGTTGTGTTCTCAGATCCAGAAATTCAATCAGGTAAACTAATAAGTGCTGATGTTACTCTGTAAAATCTCTTTTCTTTTTTTTTTTTCTTTTTTTTTTTTTCCCCCCCACATTCCTCTAGCAGATGTAACATATCCGTCAGTGCCTATGGGTAATGCGATATTGATTTTTTCAGGTTGGTTTGGTTGTGTTCCCTTTTTTTCTGTGATCCTGTACAAAGTATGAATTCCAAATTCAATTTCTTGTTATAGTATTAGCATTTGTTGTTCCAATGTGCAGAAAACTACATTATAGACCATCTTAGAAAGGAAATGACTGTTACTGCTTTCTAAAATAGGCATTTCTTACTGCTGAAGGATCACTACTTTCCTCATGTCAGTTGGTAATGATAACAATGACAACACTTTGCACTTACTCTTTCAAATAACATTCTTAAAATGTAGGGGATTCCAATCTGTGATTCATCATTTCAGGATAATAATCCAAAATACAACCATATACAATAGTGAAGAAGAAATTTTGTGAGACAAGAACTCCAATACCTTGGCCTTTGAAGTCTTTCACAAATACTTAAAAGAGATAAGTGATTGGTTTGTTGCCCTTGTACATGATAGTATTACAGCTCCTATGATTCAACTTTTCCAACAGTACCACTAATATAATGAGGAAAAGATGGCTTAAGGCACTTTTTTAGTATTGTGTTTCTACTTCTCCTGTTCCACCCTTGAATTTTGATTCTTTTCAAAGAACCTTTTCTCTACAGGGAGGAAAACCTTTTCTGACATGGTGAAATCTAAGTGGCAGGAACTCTATAAAACCCCAATCACTGGTAGGATTGTTTGAGGTCTACAGATCCTGATGCCCCTACAGTCGTTGGCTAAAAACTGCTTCTATCATATGTTCAGAGGCACTGAAAATTATATTTGGTGTGTTGAGGCAGCACTGCAGTTGGGAATTTTTAGGGGACAGATGCTTCTTATTAACAAAGAGAAATAATAGTAATTTAAAAACAATGGAAGGAAAACTTGGTTTATGCAGTTGGATCATATTTATTATTACATTTAATCTTAGCACAGGATATCTGCTTGCTTGTAATTATTGGAATGAAACAGAAACAGCAGAGGTGCTTGAAATAACTTAGAACGCTCAACATCATTCAGGTGAAAAACGATTAACAAGAACTGCTACTTTTCTGGTTTTAGCATACTGTACTGGATATCCTGTTTAAAAGCTCATTGAAGAGACTGAAAATTAAAGACCCTTTTGGAAGAGCTGGAACTGTGCCTTCGCAGGTTGTGTGTATTTTGCTCTCCTTGATGGACAACATTCCCAGTTATTTGAACATTAACATAAAAACATTCTGACCCAACAAGCAGAAAGAACAGAGTTAGGGAACAAATCTTTATCACTTCAAGCCCCTGTAAAACCCAGACTGCACCAGCTGCGGATAGTCCGTTTTGCTATAACATAGCTATTTTGAAGATTTAAAACTCCATTATGAGAAAGACAGGATGTTATACTTCAGGTGAATAGGTGCAAGTTCTCCACAGAAGGATTTGGCTTATTAAATAAATTAGGAAGATCTAAATCCATGAGCCAAATATTTTATACACTAATCATATTTATAAAGTTCATTAAACCAACAAAAAGACAATTTCCGATTATCAGTTCTGAATTTGTGCATAACACAAGATCACAACATTCACAGGAGAAACTCACAATGCAATAACAGGAGGCCAGGTCAACCAGACTGTGTTTCTCGAACTATACAAAGTCAGAAAAAAACAAATTGTGAGAAACAACTGTATTGGGTTTGTGTGGCAAGGTTTTTGTAGTGGGGAGGCTACAGGAGTAGCTTCTGTGAGACACTACTAGAAGCTTCCCTGTTGTCTGATAGAGACAATGCCAGCTGGTTCAAAGACGAACCTGCCACTGGACAAGACCAAGTCAATCAGCGATGGTGACAGTACCTCTGTGATGTTTACAAAAGAAAGAAACCCCAAACTGTGCAACAGCAACCAGGAAAGTGGAGTGAGAGAAAAAATTCTGTGACACCAAAGTAATTAAAGGAGGAGGAGGTGCTCCAGATGCCAGAGCAGAGATTCCCCTGCAGCACATGGTGAAGATGATGATGAGGTAGGCTGACCCCCTACAGCCCATGGAGGTTACCAGTGGAACAGATATCCATCCACCTCCAGCCCAAGGACAATCCCACACCAGAGCAGGTAGATACCCAAAGGAGCCTGTGACTCTGTAGAGACCCCATGCTGGGGCAGGTGGATGCCAGGACCTGTGGCACTACAGAAAGAGGAGTCCAAGCTAAAGTTGGTTTTCTGTCAGGAATTGTGACCCTGTGTGGGACCCACAGTGGAGCAGTCCATTCCTGAAGGACTGCACCCTGTGAAAGGCTCGCATTGGAGAAGTACATGGAGGACTGTCTCACTTGGAGGAACTCCATGCTGAATTAGGGATAGAGAATGAGAAGTCCTCCTCCTGAAGAGGAAGGAGCAGCAGAGACAAAGAGTGATGCAGTGACTGAAACCCCCACTCCCTATCCCCCTGTGGAGGAGGTAGAGAAAATCAAGAGTGAAGTTGAGCTCAGGAAGAAGAGAGGTGAGGAGAAAGTGTTTTAAGATTTAGTCTTTATTTCTCATTCCCCTACTCTGATTGAATTGTTAATAGTTAAATTAATTTTCCCAATATTGAGTCTGTTTTGTGTGCGATGGTAATTTGTGAGTGATTTCCCTGTCCTTGTTTTGACCCATGAGCCTTTCGTAATGTTTTCTCTTCCCCTGTCTGGCTCAAGACAGGAGTAATAGAGTGTCTTTTGTGGGCAGCTGCCATCCAGTCAGGGCCCACCCACCACAGTGACTAAGGTAATCAACATTTAATTCCAATAAATCTTTTTTCCTTGGAAATGTGACTTCTAAGATCAACTCAATTACTCATAAAGCACATCTAAATGTTTAGTTTATTTTTGTTATTAAACTAGGAAGAGTAATTTCAGAATTTTTGCCATTGTCATTGGAGTAGTTAGGAGTGGAAAGATAAACTGATCAACTCAAGTTTACTCTGAGTTCAAATAAAACTGTTCTCCGCAGTAATTTTTTTAATGTTTTGATTGATCAAGATATTTTTCATTCCAGCACCGGAAGTCCTCATATATCCCAAAAGCCATTAGAACTCCAATCTACCTGCCAGAAGGTTCTCATTTTTAAACATCTTATATATGCTTGCTTTAAAGATGGAAAAATTTGTGGTCTTACGTGGGAGAAAACATTTCTGTAGCATAGAGATCAGTTTATCTTTTGGTTCCTCTACTACATCAGATTTATTCTTTGCTTTAGGTAATATGAGCATCATGACCAAATATAAGATCTCTTCTAGGCAGCAAAAAAAATGATATATATGAAAAAAATTCTTCAGTTTCCTACTGCTCATGTAATGAAAGTTCATAGATGTTTTGACTTCTCCTTAATTATTTTAATCCTTTCTTCCTCTTTACCTGCCACAGCTGTCTGTCACAGTTGGGGAATGGTTTTCCATTTTCTGGTTCAGTTAATAGGGAGACCAAAATGATGGGAAGTCAGACATCCTTAGTTATTTCTTTTAGCATACTGTATTTGTTAGACTCTCTCACTTCAAAGACAGAGGACAGTTGGATCTGTTATGTTACTGAAATGTCAATACAGAATGTGACGATGCAGACAGAAGCTTCCTTAGCTCATCTTCTCTTTGCAGAGAGAAGGGATTACTTCCTTCACATGTACACTGAAATGTCTATAGTGTCACCAAATAAGTTCAAGAGTGTGTCAATGACCTCATGTTTCTTTGCATTTCAATACTTTTTTCTCTGATTTACGAGGGACATAACTTAAGGATTAGAAGATAGTGATTATCCACTTCACTTCTCTATTTCTGAAAATCAGTAGGTTAAAATTTTATTCTTTTAAAATAAAAAATGTTAATCTCTTAAAATAGGAAGTGCTATAGAACTTTTATTACCTAAACCAGTAATTAGACAGCAATTCAGTAATTCCATAAGTGTTTCTTCATATCAGAGGCCTTCTGTATGTGTTCTGTATTGAGATTTGATAATGAATCTCATTCCTAGTGGCCATTACTATCCCTCAGCAATACAAAATTACACCCTTGTCTCACCTTCCGTTCTCTCCTTTACTACTAGGTTCTTTACATTCCAAATACAAGTGTCCATCCTGCAAAGAACCCTGAGCAGCTGGATTCCTACAATTAGATGGAGAACTGATTACAGTTATGAGTTGTCAGAGAGACAGCATCTATATATCTCATTGCTAGGTCACCGTTATTATAAATCTCAACTGTTGGCTGCTGTTTTTCCATTGTCAACGTGATACTTCTTTCTCCGTATACCTTCTGATAGTTGTTTCATGCAATATGATAGATGATTCTCTTCCTTTCAATTTGTTTTTTAAAACGATGTAGGAAACACAGAAAATAAAATAATTTCTACCATCTTCATATGTCTCACGTAACCCTCTTATAATTACTGCTGCCGCCTTTGAGGGTTTTTTCCACAGCTGGCAATGTTTTGCTTTAACAGCTGGCAAAAACATTAAATGTGCAGTATAAAGACTTGGTGAGATAAAGAAGGTGCTTTTCATTGTAAAGCAATGGTAAAATATACTTCTCTTATGCTACTGAAGAGTCATAATGAAAAGAGTTACAAAGAGGAAGTTGCTGTATGATTTGTGAAGAAAGTGAAACAGTGACAGAATTTGGGATTTCTTTATCCTGGAAGAATAATGCGTAGAAGAAAACTGGCAGATAACATAGCATATACAACAGAGTAGGAGAGAAACAGATGACAAAATGTATATATTAATAATACCTGCCTAGCAGGCTGATAAAGGATCCAAGGAAATCCATATGGGATTTGCTGTAGTAAAGTTCAGTTTCACTGAGAACCTGTATAATTAAGAGACAGGAAAAAGAGAAGAGAAGGGAAAGGGAAAGGGAAAGAGAGAAAGAGAAAAATAGGAAATAGAAATTGGGAATTGACAGGTGAAATCCTACACTGATGTTTTGGCTTCATCTCAGCAGCAAGCTGACTAAAAAATAAAAATCTGTGTTCAGATTTTCTTCCCAAAAATTTTCACACTTCTTTTGAATACATTATTAGTTCTTGTTTTCTGTTTTAAACTTTCCTATAAGGTAGTAAGTTTTTGACAATTACCTTTAAATGGAGACTGAAAAAAATATTGTGAAATGCAAAGAAATAATTTTCTGTGGATTTTCTTCAATAACATTGTAATTAAATATTAACTTGAAAAGTAAAACTTGGAATGCGGAGGTTTTGCAGAAGGTTGTGTCACAAATATCAGCTATAGCAGGAAGCTCAGAAGAGATTTTCAGTATCAAAGGGCAATCAGGATATAAATTGATTGTCCAGAGTATTGTGTTTTTTTATTTTTGCCACATGCAGTAAATAATTATTCCAGCATCTTTCACTGGATTTGGGGTCAACTGTTGTTGACTTGTTGATGATGGTTCAGTTTCTTTATATAATTTTCTTCAGTTATGACTCTGCAAGCAGATGACATATTATGCGAGCTAACTTGAATCTGGAGTTTTATTGTGTTGGTGACCATTTCCCAGCTTGACAAGCAAAACCAATCACGTTATCATAAATTTGAATATACATGAACATCTAACATTGTAAAAGAAAATTATGCAGAAGTGAGGTGCAGAAGAGGCAAATAAGTATTACTGCAACAGTGATAATTCATATAATTGAAGAATGGAAATTCAAAAACATAGAAATGAAAACAGAAATTCTAAAATTAACTGAAAAAATAGCTCATCTGGAGAATGAGCGTTCTGGAGAAAAAAAAAAAAAAAAAAAAACAAACCAACAAAAGAATATTCAGTTTACACACTATTTTGGAAATTAAAAAAAAATCATGAAAGAGGTTGTTGTTGGTCATTGTGATACTGAAAATTTTTATTACTGAAGTTATAAAAGAAAACAAAAGAAATAGCAACAAAGCTTTCTGGATTCACATCCCTTGCTTTTGCAAAATAAGACAAGACTTAAATTACTTCTAACAGCTTGGCCAAATAGATCAATTTAGACAAATAAATCACACACTGTATGATCTGTAGAACAACTACATTCAGGATGCTTTTCTACATACATTTTTGTTGATCAAAAACTGATAAGTAATGTTAGTTTCTGTATGCCATCTGGTCATCAGAAGACAAGTTTTAAATTAAAAATATGATGTTACTACTCATCTCAAAAAGAAACAAATCATTGAAGGTTATATTAGGCAAGGGAATAGTTTCAGTTTTCAAGAAAAGAGCTTAAAAACATCTGCCAGGGCTGTTGAAACAGATGAACATGCTTGTTCCATCTGATTGTACAAGTATGACCTTTTAAAGGAAAGGTTGTAAAAAAAGACTCAGATGAAATACAGCTTTCTCTGACTGATACTCGTTTCTCCTTACTGATACTCGTTTTCAATTATGCTATCAAGATGTCTGATAAGGAGATGGGGGTAGTCAGACTGCGGAGAATGGAGGAGGGATAACCATGGACACAGAAGAGAGCAATGTTCAGGTTCCCTTGAAATGAAAGGAACTACCTATATCTTGATATAATACACATTATCATGTAGCTTGCAAAGTGAGTGAGCTTTTGGGGACGGTTGTTAGAACAGCTCATCCCAAAAATATACCAACTTTTTCCATTTTACTGAATTAGGAAGACTGTTACTATTACAAGTTTATGAACAAAGTAAAGAATAGCTTACCTAAACGGTGGGGGATTTGTAATACATGTAACAAGAAAATAATGAAAAAGCATATTAAAATAAATGGAAGAGGTGACATTGCTTTTTCTAACAATATATTTGCAGTATTTGCTTTGATGTGATAATTTGGCTTTCTTTGTCGTGAGTGATCTAAGGCTGTGTTATTAGTAGTTCTGATTTTAACTAAGATTTTGTCTAGTTAATTCACTTTTCTTTTATAAATTTATCAATTAGTTTTTAATTGAGTTTTGGTTTTGAGCATTCTGTGTACTTAATTGATTATTAGATCATGCTGTATTCTACACCAGATTGCTGCCACCTGTGCTGTATAAATCCACTATAAGATGATGTATAATGTCCTTGCATAGTTTCAGCACTTTAGGGCTTGAAATCACTACTGGTGGAAGGAACTTAATTACACTAAGCAAAAAAATCTAACACTGATATTTTAGAATACTGTACAAAACAGATTTTGTTAAAGAATGCTTCATAGAGGTGCAATAGAACTGAGAAAAACTGAAATAGGAGTATATTGGATAGAATCGAGTAGACGCAGATACCTTTGTTGTTAAATTTGCTTTCACTAAAAAATGGTGAGTAAAGCCAAACAATAAAAATTTTTACTTGTCTTCAGACAGAATAAGCAGTTCTTCATTTCAGTAATTTTATTTGTAAATATATTTCAATTTTAGAAAGTTCTGAAATGTCTCCAAAAAGTCTCTCCTTCTCACAGACTGTATGGTAGTCAGAATTCTTCTACTAAATTGGCCCTAGACATTTTAGAACTGATGGAAGAAGCAATTGATAGCAAAAAAGCTCTGTTCAAGCTTCATTTCACTAAAGGAACAAATTTACGCAGATAAATTATTACAAGGAAAAAAATTTAATTCCTTAAAATTAAGATCACAATTTCTGACAAATTTTCTCAGAGGTTTGGCTTGCAGGTTTGGACTTATTGTTTTTGTCCTTGTTGTCTTTTTCTCCAGATGTGGGAAATCTTTTGGACACTAGTCACAACACCATCAGTATGACTATATGAAGAGATGCCAGACAGGTGGCTGCTAGTAAATTTAGGTCTTGAATGAGCCTTAAGTACAAGAAGAGTCATCCGTCACAAGTCAACCTTGATCTCTTCTGTATCTAGTGTTTCTAATGTAATTAATAGGAAAGGCATTTGCAAACTGAGTGTGACACAAGGAAATGAATGGAAGAGGTAAGAGACGTTATATTATCTTTAAGCAGTGCTTGACTGTGCAAGCATTGTGTTTTCTTCATTCCAATGAAAAGTGAATCCATTGCTCAGGCAACTACGGTGAAATTTCATTGTATAGCAAAAGAGGAGAATACCAACAACCAGAGGATTGTATCAACTAGGAAGGAGAGGAACCTAATGAGGTTCAACAAGGACAACTGTAGGGTCCTGCATCTGGGGAGGAAGAATGCCAGACAACAATATAACTTAGGGGCAGACCTGCTGGAAAGAGGAGAAGGATCTGAGGGTCCTGGTAGATACTGGAGAGAGTAGATGATTAAGGGATTAGAACATCTCTCTTATGAAGAAACACTGAGAGAGCTGAGACTCTTTAGCCTGCAGAAGACAAGGCTGAAGGGACACCTAGTTAATGCTTATATGTATCTGAAGGACGGGTTGAAGGAGGATGAAGATGGACTATTTTCAGTGGTTCCCAGCAATAGGACAAGGGACAATGGACACAAGCTGGAAGACAAGAAGTTCTGTTTGAATACGAGAAAAAAACTTCTTTACGGTGGGGGTAACAGCACTGGAACAGACTTCCCAGGGAGGTTGTGGAGTCCCCTTCTTTGGAGACCTTCAAGATGTGCTCGGATGCTGTCCTGAGTAATGTGTTCCAGGCAATCCTGCTTTAGCTGAGCAGTTGGACTGGATGATCTCTAGAGGTCCCTTCCAACTTTGACAATTCAGTAATTCCAAGAGGTTTTCAGGCACTTCTGTCCAAGCAAGACTCAAGCCTGAGAGCCTGAGTGACTCTCTGGCTCACAGTTGAGCAAGATGCATTAAACTATTGACTAGCGCTGTCCCAATAGCATCAGCTAGGAGGCAAAAAATACGATGCATTAGTTGCTGCCTCCCAGATTCAATAGTCTGACCATTTCCCTAATTCTGACTCACTAGGAAGAAGAGAGTTTTATCTTCCAGCTGGGTTTATCATCCAAGCTTGTAAGATAAATACCAGAAAAATAATTTGTTATTACAGTACCGTGCAGTACCACTTTGTTCCTTTAAGAAGAAAAAAAACACCTCCACTCCCCCGCCCGCCCCCCCCCTCCCTCTGAAGTTGTAGCTGCTATTTTGATCTGCCTATTTGGGACTACTAGAAAAAAAGGTACAAAGAACTTACAAGACTGTAACAGACTTCAGTCCTTAGCAAAGAAGAACAAATTAGTACACTCATTGCTATGCTGCTCACATTCTTTTAAAATTGTTGTTGCTCTTATCCAGTTCTCTTTGAACTGTAGACTTTTATGAATACACATAACAAAGAAACAGTGGACTTTATTTCTTAGCTATTTTATTTTCTGTAGATTCTGACACTTCCCTCTGTGTTCCTGTGTACACAATTTGATCTGAGAAAGCTTTTATTTTTCCGGGTCGCTTTTGTTTTTGTTTTTGGTTTGGTGGTGTTTTTTTTAATCCAAGACAAGTAAATTTAAGTTGTTTTCAGCTGAATACTTGTCCAAATTCTCTGATGCCATCAATGAGATAGTTCTTTTAAATTCCAATTATTTTAGGAAAAATGGGTTAATTTCATAATCCTTCTTGTAATGCCCCATGCTTGGACAAGACGGCATTTCTTTTCCCTTAAGCTTTGTATTATTTTTTTTTAAGTATCTAGGGAAGGCATTTTTCCTGTCCCTGGTACTTTTTAATCATGCTGTTACACTAACAAGGTTTCCTAATCGTAATGCTCCCTAGGCAGATCTCCTATTGCTGTTCTCACCTTCACAGTAGATCTAGAAAGGGACACATAATAATTATTATATTCACATGCAACACATAACTCAAGTATCTATAACTCCATTTACAGTCACTGCATAGGAGACTAAATTTTTTTCCTTTCAAAATAATTTTGGAAGGATGAGATTTGTGGTGCCTAAATGGGCCCCCAAAAATTCTAACTCATTCATTATTTTGAACATAGAGGAAAATGAGATTCTGATGTGGTTCTATGAGCAGAAATCATGGAATACTTAATGGATATTTGGTAAATGGGTGACAAAACCAAACACAAGGAACATGAAAATTTTTTGGTAGCTCTCTGAGAATAAGCAGCATACAGTCTTTTTTAAAATTAATAAGTGTTTGCATATCGAAAATTTCTATGGAAATTTTTTTGGTTATAACTGCCACTGCCCCATTCATTTGTTTAGAAAGGCTTTGTCTTGGGGAAAAAATATAATTTCTAATATATTGCAGTATTTGACACTGTTTTAACTATAATGGAAATGTTGATAATAAGCAAATTGATTGATTCTTACATTCAGCAAAGGGTAAACTAAAGATGAAACATATGGGTGGATATTTATAATACCATGTGTTATGGTTTCAGCCAAATTTACCAAAACCAGATGGACAGGGGGCCCTTCCTCCCCCCAGAAAGGAAGGAAGAGATAAGAGAGACTTATGAGTTTAGAATGGACTAAACTACTTTAATGAAGTATTAACACTAAAATTAAAGTAAGAAGAAAATAATGAAATAGATACAGTATATGCAAAACCATATCAAGCTCCCAGGATGATGATCACGTCACCAACAGGCATCAGGAAAAGTCCCAGACTGGACTCATTGATTGACAGGAGCTGGATTCCAGATTTGGAGTCAGGAACACTTGGATTGGGGTCAAAGGCAGACAAACAGGCAGGGTCCTCTTTGGATGTTGGCCATCGAAGAAAGAGAGTTGACCCTTTGATCCCTCAGCTTTTATATTGAGCATGATGTAGATGGGATGGAATGCAGTTGGTCAGTTTTGGATCACCTATCCTGTCCGTTCCTCCTTACAGGTGTGACCCCTCTATGCTTTTTCACTTCCAACCCTCTAATGGGACATATAACAAAATTACTTGACCTTGGTTGTTCTAGTAATAAGTATAAGCAATGACTTCTCTGCACACCATGCTTTGGTATGATCAGGTCTTATCACTGTGAGAGTGAACAGTTTTCTGAACAATTTGTTGTTAACTTCAGAGTTAAGTTAGTTAGAAGAGGTCCAGGTAAAAAAATAAAACTGTAAAACAGAAAATTAGTTCGTTTTAGCTCAAACCAGGACTAGGTATTTTTACAGTGGGATTTTGTACCCCATAATTAGACATGCTTATTCTTATGAGCAATTCTGAAGTGTGAATTACAGTCCTGCCACAGATGTAAATAAAATCAGTGTTTATTGTAAAAGATCAAACTTGAGTTTTACATCTGACTTTCTGATAAGCTCTAAGGTCGCCTTCCTTTTTCAAAGAAAGTTGAAGAAATTAACTAAATGAAAAGATACTAAACATTGAAAAAATAACAAATAATCTCTGAGCAGAGTTTTTACCCTTAATCTAATTCATTATTTAAATACATATACAAGCGCGCACACATACAATTTACAACTAGTTTTTAATTCTCACGGTGGCTGCACAGCAGAAGTTATTTTGTATTGCTTTTAATACAATAGGCTATTGAGTTATGTTTACAATTAGAGATTCTGTTATATTTGAAAACTTATGCAGTGCTCGGGAAATAAAGAGATCAACAGATAACTGGAAAGTGAAAAATTAAAGGTAAGCTTCCCTATCCATGACGATTAAGCAAACAACACAACTTGATACTCTTTGTTTGCTGTTGAATGCTTTTATTCCATTGTGGCACAAAAGCATAGGGGAATGTAAGAGAAACCATGAAAAGGAATCAAACCACGGTAATTAAATTAAACACACTGATTTTAAGAAACAGAATTCCAAGAACGTTTCATAATGCACAAGAAAATCAACCATTGCATACTTTAGGGGTATGAGATAAGATGGACAGCCATGTTAACCAGGATATACACATACATGACTTCTAATGTTTAGGGCCTTGTGGGATGGTTGACTGACAAATACCATTGCTTGCAGCTTTTAATTTAGGCAAACTCAGAATGGATAAATGGAAACAATAATCTACTTGAGTTTGGCTTGTGTTTTGTTGTTTTGTTTTGTTTTTAAATAATTACAAAGTCGTACCAAAACTAAAAATGCCAAGACGTTAATAAATTGTTTCTCTAGTATTACTTTTTTCATTCATCCAGTCCGTATGGGTGTAAGTATGTACTATGAGAAAATTAACATATACATCTAGGAATCTACATCTCAATGTTATCCAGAGTTTAATTTTCAACATAAAGGATATAAGTTACAAGTGTATCATTTTCTGCCATTGTTTTACCCATTTGTTGGCACCATGTTCTCAATAAATGAAGCTAACTGTAATAACAATCTCCTTCTAATTCTTTACTTTTTAAATTTGCCATTATAAAGGGATGTGTCCTGAAGTTTACAGCATAAATATACTTTCCAGGACCTAGGCAAGACTCAGATGATTTGGGGATTTTTTGTTTAGAAGTTTAGAAGTTTAGGAGCAGATAAGATTATTTGTTGTTACAGGTGTTCTGTTACCAGTAAACCTTCTGGAGTTCAGCATACTAAGAACTACAGTAATCCAGCTATTAAAAAGTTTTGTTCCTTCAATCAAAATCCCTAATATTAAAAATATTCTGAAATTTTCTCTATGTATTACTTCAATTCTCTGTTAAATATTTTTGTATGTGTATCAAAAAAGCTTCAAAGGAAGCACAGAATCACAACTGACTGAAATAATAGTATATATAATACTTCTGCTATATGCTACTCAGTGATAAAACTGATATCTTCAGAAATGAGAACTCTGTTCACTGAAGAAACTGAGGATAACCTTACCAGCTCTGATGAGCTGTATTCTATTTTTTGTGAGGTTAAGATTCAATGCATAAACTTCACGTTTCCCTTCCCTCTTAGCTTGTAATAAGACTTACTTTTCAGTATTTGTTTTTATTTAAAATTGAATTAGTGTAAGTTATTATTTTGTGAGTAGGAATTTTTCATTGCATTGATTTCATGAAAACAATATGTATTCTTGCTCCAGTATCTGGATATTTTTTTCTTGGTTTATAGTTCATACAAGTTATCTGCAGAAAGATAAATTGATTTCTGTTTACCTGCTAGATGTTGTCACGCAGGAAGATTATAGTTTCCATAGCTAGATTAGTAGTGAATGGCAGTGAGCTGAGGTATTTATTCAACATATTAGCACTTCAGTGCAATCTGAATTAAAGAAAAGCCTAAGAAGCCAATTCCTTCACTGTTGTCAAACCAAACAAGTAAACATATTTTAAAGTTTACTGCTAGCAATGGCAGAGAGATTTATTCAAACTTTAATTAGTATTGGCTTGAAAAGAAACATTGCTATTGCTCTGTGCAATTAAACAAGTACAGTGCATGTCTATGCTACAAAAAGTGCAAATATTCTTTGGTTTTCTTTCTATCTTTTTTTTTTTTCCCCTGATATAGAATTAACCTAAATTAATCCCCAGCAGAAAATGACAGACACAAAGCCTCAGCTGGTTGTTACAGTTATTTGCTGGGTGCTTACTTTATTATGTGTTCCTCCTTAGGGATCAGGTGTGATGGTTCATATGGGCAAGATTGTTTTTCCAAGCTCCAGAACTGACACACAAAAAGTATTAATTATTAGCAGAGATCAGTTAGCCTCAGTCCCAGTGCTTTCAAGATTTGTGTCCGTTGTTTTTTTACACTGTGTAGAGTTCAAGAGTTTTGACAAGACCAGACACAAAACCAAATTTCTTGGCACTTTGGTATAAGAATAGACAAGAATGCCTGTGTAAATATCACTTATCTAGTGGCTACACTCAACATATTTAATAATCAGTATTTGTAGAATATTTCTGCTATTACCCTGAGTAAAAATTCATGATGAAAATAATTATTCATCTAGGACAAATGCAAAATCATATGTTGATAATTTGTGTGAAGACTATATGACTTTTACAAAGCTCTAAAAATGTTTCATAGCCACTGCATTTTTAAAGCTAATGAAACAGCATGTGAAGTAGTATCATTCGTCTACTTATTGTTGTCAAATATTATTTAATTGGTTGGAAAGACAGAAAGGAAAGTGAGAGAGGCATGCTTTGGCAGGTAATATTAAAGTGCAGAATTACAATCCATTATGTTCCATTAACAGTGAACATCCTGATTCATAATACAGTGGTAAGTGCCAATTATTATAAGCTCTCTGCTTATTAATTGACATGTGCTAATAAGCATTATAGTTTTTAAAAAAGTATGGAGATTAATTTGTATTGTCATAGTGATTCTTTCTGAGGACTGAATATTTGCTATGAAAAGCTATAACCCTTAAACAAATGTAATTCCTAGTGAAGTTTATTCAAATTCTCAGCAAATTGCTGCAGTAAATACATACTAACATTTTGCCATGGGGGCAAATTTGTGCAAATATGGAGACAAAAATAACCTCAAAAGTGTGGTGTGAGACCCATGGATAGGTCTGTTCCTCCAGATTGCTGATCTGAGTAGAATTACTAGCATTTTTTCTCATCTTTCAATTATGAGCTCAGGTTCCCACTTTGCTGAAGCAGTTTCAGTCTCACGAAACTTACCAGCCATTTAAAGGGCTGGAGGTCAAATTACCTCTATAGTTTTATCTATATTCTGAAATTCTCTTTTGAGACATAACGCTTCTTTTTTTTCTGTGTCATTATATTTGCCCCTGAACACTCCAAATTTTTTGAAGTTTTATACTATTACTTGAAATATTTGAAGAAATAGTCTCAAGGTTTTCTCTACAAGGAAGATCTCGGGGATTAAAAGACTGTCAGACCTCAGTGCCAGAGAATGTTAAGGAGATCATCTTGAGCACCATCACACAGTGCACACAGGACAACCAGGCCATCGGACCCAGTAATCATAGATTTATGAAAGGCAGGTCCTACTTGGCTAAATTGGTCTCCTCCTGTGACAAGGTGATCTACTTGGTGGAGGAGGGAAAGGCTGTGGATGATGTTTATCTGGACTTTAGTAAAGCATTTGACCCCTTTTCTCAGAGCATTCTCCTGGACTAACTGGCTGCTCATGGTCTGGATGGATGTACTCTTCACTGGGTAAAAAACTGGCTGGATGGCCAGCCCCAGAAAGTGGTGGGGAATGGATTTCAATCCAGCTGATGGTCAGACACAAGTGGTGTTCCCCAGGGCTCAGTACTGATGTCAGTTCTGTTTAATGTCTATACCGATCATCTGGATGAGGGGATTAAGTACACCTTTAGTAAGTTTGCAGACAAGGCTAAGTTGGATGTGAATGTTGATCTGCTGGAGGGTAAGGAAGGTTCTACAGAAGGTTGTGGACAAACTGGATCAATAATGTGATGTTCAACAAGGTCAAGTGCCTGGTCCCACACTTGATTCACAACAACTCCATGCAGTACTACAGGCTTGAGGAAGGGTACTTGGAAAGCCGGGCAGCAGAAACGGACCTGGTGGTCAACAGCCAGCTGAATATGATCCAGCAGTGTGCCCAATAATACTCTGGCTTGTGTCAAAAATAGTGTGGCCACCAGGACTAGGGAAGTGATTGCTCTCCTGTAGTCAGCACTGGTGAGGCTGCACCTCTAATACTGTGTTCAGTTTTGTGTCCCTGACTACAGGAGGGAAATTAAGGTACTGGAGGGTGTTCAGATAAGAGCAAAAAAGCTGATGTCTGCTTACATTACAGTGATTTTGATTAGTTTGCTGCTGCTTCTTTTCTTCTAGCAAACAACAGAATGCATACACCCCAGGAGGAATTTTGAAGCTCTCAGATACTCCACAAACTTTTCAGGTACATTTGTCATTTTGTATCCATGGCTTCTACTCTTCTGTCTATACATTACCCAGAAAAAATGACCAACTCTTCATGTAGGGGGCCTGAAATTCTGTATTAAGCTGAAAAAGATGGAACAAATATGTATGGGACTTTACAAACTATCATTATTATTGATAATGCTTTAAGTATAAGGCATACTTACTACCACCATTCACTTTGACACAAAATGTTGGGGTTTTTTAATGGAAAAGTGCAGTTGAAAAGTCCCAGAGGCAACTTCTTCAGGTATCTCTTGATGTTTTGTGGAGTCAGGAGCAGGATTTAGCACGTACCAATCATCTATCTAGCGGGGCAATTTCAGTTTTGCATAGGAACATTGTGACCTTGCTCAGGTGTGTTCTTCATTCGTGTGTTAGCTGCAAAGAATGTATTTATGACTAATTTTTGCTGTGTGGATACAGATTCCATAACATAGCTTTGATCTGCTTATAACAGTTTGTGTAGCCAGTGGCCATGGTAAGTTCTTAAGTCACAAAAACGTAATAAAAATTCAGCCATTGATGTTATATTTTATTTTAAACCCAATTTCATTTTATTCCATAGTGATAATGGATGCAGCTGTACAAAACACAGAGGCGAAGACTTCAAGCATATGCCCTGCAGCAATAAAACTTAGTCCCTGAGGTTATTAGAAACTCTTTTAGTAGATGTAAAACAAAGGTGAAAATTCATCAGCTGAGATTAGCTTTCTCTTGTTAACTAACAGCTATTATGCACAGCACTTTGAGATTCATTCTCCAATGTGTTACTGTACATAAAATAAAGGCTGATTGAGTGATCAATGGATAACAAGACTAAGCTCAAATAGAGCAAAGTTTTCCCTGGAGAAGTTTGAAAAGCATTTAATGCTTTATTTTCACGTCAAGAAATTCTAAAATGGGAAAATTGGAGAAGAGTGTTTGTAAAGAAAGAAAAGAAGAACAAAATACAAATTCACACAATATTATAAACTTTAATCAAAAAAACGTTACAATTTACCAAATGTTCTAAATAATCAATCCAGTTAAAATATCGCGGTGAGAAAAACTACTCTAATTTCTTTGAGTAAGAGCTTTTTGCTGATCACACAGAAGTTGTTAGTGGTGCAATATTTCTAACATGCTTTCAAATATCTCTCCTCTGGTTTCAGAAGATTACTTTCCTTATCCATTTATCTCATATCTCCCTATTGATAATACTTGAACTACAGTATGCTAATGAACCATTAAAGACTGTGATCTTTAGATTAGAGGCAAAAAAAAATGCTACAAGATGTTTTGTACAATCTGTTTTAAAATAATGTTACGGATTTGATTAGAAAGAACTTTATTTTAATTACCTTTAAGTCACATGCTGATTTATAGTCACATTGGTTTTGTAACACCTATCAGGCGTTGCATTAGAAATGGTGCTGCAAAATAATTGTATTATTAGGTCTTTTTGAAACACCTATATCTCAGCTAATCAAAATTAATTGTTATAATCTCTAACCTACAAAAATACTTTAGATATTTTTTCTAATAAAAAGTGTGTCAATCTAAGAAGTTAGTTGTTCCAGTCAACATAGAAACTAAGCATCTTATTAATGAATTTAATCTAAAAAACACATCTGAGAAGAATTTTAGATGAGGAAAAGAAACCCCTATGGATCAACATGTCATTTTCCTCAAATCAAAGAGTGACTCATCTCAGATATATCAGAAATGAATGGAGGTCTGCAGGACAAAGGGTTGAATCCTATAGCTTAAAACTAGCAGGCTTAGGTAATTTCTAAGAAATAACTTTATGGAAATTTGGAAGGAAAAATTCAAACTGAGGCCCCAAAATTAACTCAGTACACACTAGGAAATACAATTTACTTTTCTGCAAACAGTCATACATGTTTTCCTAATTTCGACACTTTCTACTTGAGCAACAAAGCATAAAATCTTGCTTCCTACTCGTAAGTATAAAAAATGACAAGTAATTTTTTTTTTTCTTTT
>VXBW01003118.1:853779-982645 GCA_013400375.1 Thinocorus orbignyianus | reverse complement strand
TTTTTGGGGTGGGGGCGATGAAGAAAAAAAAAAAAGTAAAAGAAAAAGAAAAAGTAAAAGAAAAAGATGTAGGTGAAAGAGAATATTTTTTTATGCCCTAAATTCATGAATACTTTGAACAAATTTTTATTTTACAAATTGAACTCTTCATATTTTTCCTAGGCAAAAATGTAAGGTATTTGAAATACAATTAGGAATATGATAACATGCCTGCTATGAATCTCAAGAAACTGAGGTATTATTGCAAAGATCAAAGCAGGTAAAAAAATCAAGTGTAATTTAAACACAGAGGTATCAAAAGATCAAGAGTAGAACAAGTTCAAGAATCAAAAAGAAGGAGAGATTGAAACCGATCAAATAGAATCTAATGATTAATAAGGTGCTCATGTGTAAATATTCTTCATTACTTCTGGTAACTGCATTTAAGTTCAAGGTGGAATAACAGTTTCTCTCATATTATAATATTTCTATTACTTTTCTGTTGGTTTCCAGTTCATCAGTGTTTTAATATGGCTTTTCCACCATATGTTTTAATCCTGTGATTTACTAGAAGTACACCATTTGAAGTAAAAGTACAAATTACAGGGGTTTAGTTCAAAGGTGGCAGTAGAAACTCTTTTTTTATTTTTTTGTGCATCGACGGTTTTCTGTTCATAATCTGAGATTTAACCACATGTTATTAATTTAAAAATTATATTGAATATCTGAAAAGGAGAGAGGGAAGGTACCTGAAATATTTTAGCAGGTGAAACATAGAGACTGATTTCTGAGAAGTGAAAATGGTTTCTGTACAGAATCGATCTCAAGACTGGCCAAAACAAAGGTTTAGCCAGAGAAGAGATGAAAAGAGAAAAGTGCATGTGGAAAATGCACTAACACATTAAACTTAGAAGATCAAAAGCACTCAGGAAGGAAGTTCTCACCTTGAAATCAAAACAATAGAAAACAGATTTTATGGGTTTTGGAAAATGTGTGGAGGTGGAGAGAGTAAAAATCTACAGGATATGTTCCTGTGTTTCGTCAGGGGCTTGAATTAGATGACCTCCAGAGGTCCCTTAGAACCCTTACAATTCTGTGATTCTGTGAGATGGAAAGATAATTGATCTTTTCTTTTAAAAGTGGTCACTTGGTGGTCCTATGTGCTGTGTAAAAATGTGCACACTTTTAAAAATAATAATATACAATAGGGGAATTTTAAAAGCATCCCTTAAAATGCATTGCTTTTAACATTTACTAAAATTGGAAAATTTTTGTGGCCTACCATATTCCCCAGTACTTCACTACAATCTGTTTAGACAGGAGGTAAACAGTCTTTGGCTTCTCTTGGATAATACAAGAAAGAGGATGCAACTAAGAGACGTGGACAGGTAATATTTTAGAAATAATTCATTTTAAATGTTTGGCAGTTTATTTTATTATTATCAAATTATTCACAACAGAATTCAATGTTTACCAATGAGTTATTTATATGAAGTGAATCAAGAAATTGTTTATATGAGCAGTCGGATATAGTTTGAGCCACAAACTGATTATGAACACCTTGATTTAACTATTCAGTCACTGTTGTCCTTGGTGATCACTTAAATCACAATATTATTTCCTTTTCTAAACTGAATGTCTCACAAACCAGCAGTAAATTTTCAAGATGCTGTAAAAGTACTTCTTTTACTAAGGAAAGCTGTCATCTAAGAATATTATCTAAGGTCTTTTAAGGATGTTAATAAGCAAGGTAATTTTTGTTTTCAGGCTTGATGGTTCCAATAAGGCACTAGATATGTAACTAAGGCTGAGAAAATATACTAATTGTCCCTAGACACTTGACTGTCATTGAAAATTCACATAAACATGAATGTTCACAAACATCCTCCTTCGCTGCAGCCAGTCTTAGAGACAGAATGACAACAGGCATCTTGAGGTATGGGACAAGCCAAGAGACCAGAGATAATGGATGAGTCTGAATAGCTGAGGTGACAGGGTGCACTAGTGTTTGTCAGCTGTGACTATGAGTCAGCAGAAAACCTTGAACTACCATATGGACATTTAAAAAACATCATCATAGTAATGTTAGGTAAGCCCGAAAGCTCACAACATCAGGACTCTAGATAAATGTCTGAGGCATAAAGAATTTAAGATAAGAAAACTCTTCTAAATAAATAAATAAATACTGTGTGTGGACAATCTAATGCTAAGAATTCTGAAGTTTTTAATTTTCTAGCATCAATGATATAATAGTATTGTTTTTTTTATTAATTTAATATTTATGAAAATATTCTATTGAAAAATACAGCTGGAATCCTAGATTTTTATTTTAAATCCTTACTGACAGAACAATTAATTCAAAAACTCTGCACACAAGCTTTGAATGATGCCAAACGCCATCAATGGAACTACTGCTTTTTCGTTATATTTCCTGTTATTTAAATGTGTGTATGGTAGCAAATGAAAGAGCAAAAATTACAACTCCATCCCTCGACAATACCATCTGCTGCCTTCCTGTGGTTCTTTCTATGTCTAACACTTCTGTGACCATCAGCAATGAAGCACGCAACATGGCCAATAGTTACTCTTGTCTACGAACAGCTGAGGTAGGGAAGGGATATTTTTAGGTAAGTAGAAAAGATATTTCTACTGGGACATAATGATGGAGTTTTCTCCTAATCTCATCATCAACTAACAGTTTCATTTGGGACACGTATTCCTTACTGGTAAAAATAAGGATACTACAGTATTTTGGAAAAAAAAAAAATAAATAAAAGAGATGTTTCATAGAATTATAAAATCATAGAATGGCTTGGGTTGGAAGTGACCTTAAAGATCATTTAGATCCAGCCCCCCTTGAACAGGCTGCCTAGGGATATGGTTGAGTAATCATCCCCGGAGGTATTTAAAAGATGTGCAGATGTGGTGCTTAGGGACATGGTTTAGTGGTGGTCTTGGCAGTGTTAGGTTAATGGTTGGATCTTATGATCTTAAAGGTCTTTTCCAACGTAAATTATCCTATGATTCAGCTATTGTGTTTCTTTCTCTATGAAAAGAGTTTTGAATCAGATCTCAATTCCATAGGGCTTAGAAAGTAAATGAAGCATAAAATCTATTGTCTATCCAAAGAGATTATAAAGACAGAAAAAGTAAATTTAAGTTACATTTAGTTCAGCTCCATATTTTATTGCCCAATGCTAGTTATTAGACTGTGAGGTTGGATACTTTTTCAATAACTGTTTTCATTATACACAGATTTCTATTATATGTTTTATATCTGTGCTTTACTCCTAGTGTCTTCTCAGTACAAGTATTTGTGTTCCCAGTGGTAAATTTTCTTGAATAGTAGGAAATGTGGGCTTGAGGAAAATACTATTTCTCTTTCAGTAGTTGTACTGCAGATAGTTGCTTTCACAAAAAGCTACTATAGTATCGTTGCTTTGTACTTGTTGAAATATGCATTATCCTAGAGAAAATACATGTAATTGTGTAGCCCAAAAGGACAAGAGAATGAATTTCAACTTTATAAATAAGCTACTGTCATCTGATAAGGTGTAAATAGGAATACATTTGTGAAACAGGAAACTTCAAATATGACTCATAATCTTGAAAAAACAAAACAGCTCTATAAGTTTTACTGTATTTCACAGAGAAATAGGCTCAAACAACATGCAAAAGACTCTTACATTTCCCTCACTTATTGACCTTTAAATCTAACTGTATAGAAATTAAAATATGTGTGTTTATATAAATATATTTATATTTCAATGTGTGAATAATTGCTGGAATAACAGCTTCCATATTAAAAGATCCAATGGACCTTTGCAAAATTACCAGTTTTTAACAAAGAAAAACCACAAACATACAAAATACATTTAGGTAAATTGCCAAATACTAATATTTAAGGAAAGACGAGATTCATTACTGCATTACTGCAAGTATTTCCTAAAAGCTAATTCAGAAAGTTTCAAATGTTCAGATTCTGTTGCTGCTGTTGTGTCAGTTGTGAGTCTCTGCATTATATAAGGAAAAAATGTGTCAAATATATTGTTACTAAGGTGCATTTTTTAAATGTTCATCGCACCAACAGCGTAGATTTCTAAATATGATCTAATTTCAGCTTTTCATTTGGTAACTAACAACAAGTTGACACATCTATAGCACAATTCGTCTCTCTTATTTTTAGTGTGCACTAGGATGAGACAAATTGCATACTGTAAGTGCTTGTTTTACTCCGCTGCCCATAATGGAGTCTGTTTAGGTCACGCATTTATCTGTTTTGTGAATACCTGGTGTTAGGTGAGATGAATGATTAGGCAATACAATATGATGAGGCAATACAGTACTTGGTACTGAAGTACTTTTCTTGATCCAGATCTTAGCCTCTGGTTAGCTGACACAGTCAGCAATGTAAAGCAGTGTCCAAATTTTTGTGTCCAGAGACACAAAAATTTGTTGCCCGAGGAACCTCTTTGCATCTTTCTTGGTATGATTCCATTAATTTGACAGTTCTGGACTTTTCTGGTTTGGGTAAAATAAATGTTTAAGTAAACAGGAAATGACTGAAAGCTGAAAGGAAGTATTTTTATCTTCTTTCTGTAACTGCTGAATCCTTTGTCTCTAGCTTTTCACCATTTTTTTTGCTGAAATTAAAAGGGGAAACCTAAGCAACTTTGTGTAACTGAAGGCAGGTTACTGGTTTTAGCTTCGACTCTTTATCGGAATGTGGTGGTTTAGCACTCTGGAAATTGGGACATAGAAAAAGATATTGAAATTGTTGAAAAATTGAACAATAATAAAAAGTGCTGGCTTTTTGCCAGCTTAGGTCCTTGCAAGTTTTAGGAAGGTATGGATAAGTACTTGAAAGCTAAATCTTGTTTGTTTCTTTCCAGAGATTTTCCCTGAGGTGAGTGTGATAAATATGGGAAATTTCTTTCCTCCACCTGACCAGAGCAACTGTTTGAGTTTCAGTTTTGTTTTACAAGCTGACCCATCCACTCAATGTGTGATACATCTGGTGAGGGCATGGTTATTGTAACAACTCAGAAGGAAGAGAACCAACACAGAAGCAATGCAATTAGTGCAGATGTTTTTTATCCCATCTTCTGATCTTTTACAGTGTGACCAATAAGATGGACAAACACAACATGATGGAGTTTACTATCTGCTCCTGGTCTGGCAAGGTTCTGATGGCTTCTGAGACACTTAAAGCTGCTTAAGTGTACATGAGTTATTTAAATGTACACTGTTGCATTTCTATAAATGACTGTAAATGATGAGGATTTTTTCATGGATATTAATTCTTGATCAATATTGGAAACTGAAATATCTGAAAACGGGAAACAGTGGATAACAATTCATAACACAGAGATGCCATGCCATGTAAGTTATTGGTTGGCTGTTTCATCATGTGCTCTTCTTAAGAAATACCACAAATAAACTAAATTACTATGATCTGCTATAGTAGTCAACCTTGCCAAGTGAGTATCATAAACTGCTGGTTTGGGGTTTGGGTTTTTAAGAGGGGGTGGAGGACAGAGCTATAAAAGAAAGCACATTCTGTGTTGAAGTCAAAAACTAGTATTCAAATTATGAAGAATTCACACATGTTAATGCAGAGCATATTTTCCCCTCGGAATTAAAGAGATACAGAAATCTTCATCTCTTAAAAAGCTGGAGTGAAGTTTGACTGTCTTTGAGGAAGACACACCTTAGTTGAATTAGTATTATCAGGCCTGAAATGCACAGTGGGTCGCATTAGGTGATCCAATATTCTTTTCTGGCATAAAACTTTATGAAACTATGAATTAATAATATGCCTATAATATCCTAGACATAAAAACAGAGTATATGAACATTAAGTCATTAATAAAATTCTAACAAAATTCCAAAAGGAAGGAAGATTACTCACAGTCTGGACTGCTATTATGTCTCCTTAATTGCACATCAACTGCATTAACTAAAAGATCAACAAGTATGATTTCTGTGGAATGAAATACAGTGGAAATCTTATCACTAGTGAACTTTTCTTCTTCTCAAGACACTTCCAGGTCAGATTTTTTTTTTTTAAATATGGTCTGTAGATGCTTCCTCTTTCTCATCAGTAAGTCAGCAATCAGAAAATTCACTCAGAAATTCTTTATGCAAAGCAGGAGAGGTGATTTTATAACCTGTATGTTTTGGATGTTAACTTGGTGGAAGATACCTCAGTCCGTATTTTCCTGGCACTTCCTACTTTGATGAGACGGTTCTTGTGTGGATCAGACATTAACTTCATTACAGATGCTTCAACATATTTAAAATTCTAGTTCTCACTGGATTTGCAAAAATGTTTGACTTCGAGCAAAAATCTCTGAGGAATATCACCAAATTATCTTTTTGGTACAAGACAGTAAAATAGCTAGAAAAGACATGAATAAAATCAAGAAGCCCTCATATGAATATCTTAGAAACAGTGAGACAAATATGAAAGAGCAGAACAAGAACCAGAAAACTAATGAGGAAAGTTGGAGAAAATTAAGTTCCCCACATAGGATAATAATAGGATATTCAAAGGATGAAAGAGTTGAAAAGAGAAGAAAGAAATATAAACAAGGACAAGGTAGAAAGCATGAACAGGGATAAATGATGCCTGACTTTGATGCTGCTGTGTATTGCAACATTTATTGCACAGTGATATAGTGTTATAGTTTAGTTATATTTTGTAATGATGAGCACCGATAAGGTGGTACTCTGTGTGCCAGAGAATAGAATATTATTTCAAATGCATAGCTATTTTCCAGTCATTATTCACAGTAAACGTGATCTATGGTTACTACAGTGGTTTCATAATAAACATCAGTGATTTATAGTCAAACAATGTGTCAGCTAAGATGCAGACCCATTAAGGGTTCATAGACTTTCATTGTCATCCATGTTTCACAGTCTTTTCTCTTTGTTTTTGTCCCCCAGATTATGTTTTTTTTCAGGGGGAGAAAGGGATTGAGGTTTGCTGTTGAAGTATATATGCAAAAAAAAAATTACTCATGGCACAAGAAAATGAGGCCATCTGTTCATTTTCAGCAGGGACACAGCGCAAGCATTTTGATTTAGTTCCACCACTGGACTTAAAATCAAAGAACAGAATATTCTCTTGATGCATGCAGTCATTTCTTGTAAACATATTTCTAAGTGTTCCAATTATTACTGCCTGGTTTTCCTTGGCGGCATGTCCTAGGCACTAGGGTATAAACTGCTCTGCATCCCATCTGAATTCTGAATTCAGTCTTCACATATGTTGAAGGGCCTCTTTTTCCCTGAGGCAGAGAATTCAGTTTCTTTTTGAGTCAGATTATATTAATCATCGAACCCCAAAATGCCTCATCTTCTACATTCATTACCCCCTCAACATGGGGGACATTATAAAGTGTTTCACAGGCTATTTACAGTTCTCTCAGAGTCAGTATGAATTCTAGTCAGAAGGATTAGAAATGCTGATTTCTGATCAGAATTAAAAATTCTAGGTTCAGTATTAAACAAGACATTTCACTGATAAACAAGTATTGATAAAAACAGAACATAAGTATACAGAATAATAAAGTATAAGTATGTGAGTTACCCCTTAAAGTAAACTTTACAATATTGGAGAATACACAGTGTTATGACTAAGAAAATGCAAACAAAGAAGAAAACAAGACCCCAAATGAGAGGCTGAAAACCTGTAAAACTGTCAAAGGATTATGGAGAACTGGTTTGGCCAAACAACTCATGAATATTTTTTCATTTTTATTTTTAAAGAGTCACCAGCTGTCTCTGGAAAAAGCTAGCCAAAATTCATTAGTCTAACAAAATGTATTTATAAGTAATATTTTCATAATATTTTATTTGCAGAAAATTGTTTGAAAGACAGCTTTAGTACACCTGTTACAAACTCTCTATCAATCCTAAACATATTCAGCTCACAGCCTTCTGTCATATGAATAACAGGACTTTTTTACAGTTCCAGAAAATTTTCATCTTTTTTGTAATGTGCAACTTTACAAGATTAGTTTCACATAGTGATCATGAATTCCACAACACAACTATGAGATTTTCTCCTCAAAGATCCATTTTCCTAAACTAGCCAGTACTATACTCCAATATTTCCCTTGTTCCTGGTGCCCAATCTCTGCTTTGCATGTATACATGTAAAGAGAATGCCAAAAATGCTTGAAATCTACATCAAGGGAAGGGAGTTGCTGAGCCTGGATGGGAAAATAGGCTTTAATATATACTGCTGCTATGGGAGGACTGAACTGCTGATCTGATGCACCTTAGCATGTGGCTAGCCACCGTACAGGGGAAAGGTGATGACTAAAGTCACATGTCTTGGTGTGGCACTTGCTAATACAAATGCATTTGGTATTGCACAGATGTGGATTAACTGAAATATTCATTAAACCTAAGTTTTAGATTGTGAGAATGGTTATTTCTGATTGGTTTTGAGGAGCTGGTTCCCCAAAGGATCATTCTCAGCATGAGGATGTGATAACCAAAGACGCAGCAATCAGTTATCTACAGACTGAGAAACAAACCCAGCAAAAGTAGCAGTCTGCAAAACTGGGGAAGTAAAGAACAGAATAACATGACTAGTCTTCTGAGAGGATAAAAGGCAACTTTTGTCTGAACTGATGTGAAGGCAAGCACCTTCTCCAAGTCACCTTGACACTCCAGCAGGAAGCTGCTGGTTCCCCTGTATCATGTATGTGAACCCTAAGGACCAAGATTAGGGTCTTGTTACCTTAAGTGTGTTGGAAGAACTCAGAGGTTTGTGACTGAGTGTGCCCACCATACCTATAACGCTCTCCTGATAATATTAAAATGAAAGAATGATCTTGAGTTTGCAGAACTTATCTACTACCATTGACATAATGTAATTAATTATAAGATTGCCATGATTATATTTTCTGCTGCCATTCTCATCGTTATCTTATATCCATGAATCCATAGTTGTCAGTTATTATTTGTTGTTTAGACCCATAGTTGAATGTTGTTGAACTGTAGTTGTACTTACTATTGCTATGTTTAAGTGCTAGAATTTACATAAGCTTCCAATCAACAAAAGCTATCATACATACATCCTCACAACATTAATCTCTTTCCTTGCTGGATAAAACCTCTGCATGCTGCTGAAAACTATCCTGCTAACAGCTTGCCCATTAAATTCCACTTCCTCTCCTCATGGCTCTTCATTCAGCCTGGCTCCCTTATTGCCTTCTGACCTTCACTTGTGTCTTTCCATTAGTGCTCAAATGCTTTTTAATAAAAATCTTAATTTCTATGCTCTACATCTAGTTTCTTCTTTTCCACCATAACCCCTTTATTTGGCATAGACAGCTTAAGTTTTGTAACAATGCTATGGTTTCTTATGAGAACACACACATTTGTCTAGTCTTTCCAGACACCTTTAATTTCCCTTCATTTCTAATCACAGATTCCTGAACCACTTTCCTAAAGTCATATACCAGAATCCTGCTGACATTCTTTCTCAGAAGTGTCAGTTTGCACCATGTTCAATATTTTCCTTGAAACTGAACATCCTATGCCCCTCCTAACCTCTGTCTAGTCATCTAGCTCCAAAAATTTCTTTTATCTTGATTGAATTCAGCTAGGACTGTTAGCGCCTTCATCTCTTCTGTGCTGCCTGGGCACAAATATAAAGTTGTCAACCAGTTTTTCCAGAGGAACAATCCTTTTGCTGTTGCTTATAATTCTTAGACATAGAGATACCATGATGCATGAATATCTGCTGAGACCTGGTCAGACCATGCTCAATGCAGATGGAGCTGTTTAGAGAATGGAACTGTGAAATTCTGCTTTTCAATTTAATATATATGAATTGCAATTTTTTTTAAGATCTGTAATTCGGCTAAGCTCTGTGTTTTTTCACAAACGTGACAAAACCCCATGTTTTCTGACAAATTTTATCTCCATAATTCAAAGAAGAGCTTCAAGAAGTTTCCAGATTTATTTAACATGGATAAAATGCCAGATATATTCCTTCAGCCTCTTTCAGGGAAATGTCTAGCCTATTTGGGCTTGATTTTTTGAATACACTTTTTTTTAAACCAGGCCTAAATAATGTTTAGAAAATGAGTGTTCAGATGATTACAGTTTAGCTAATTTTAGTTAAATAATAAGACAGGTAGAAAAAGGGTGCTATTCTTGGAAAAATTAGGAAAGCTTATAAGTAAAGCTATCACCCCTACTTGCTGTAATTAGCACAGTTTTTCATTTCTTCTACTGTTGTTAAAATAGTTGTGCGCTTCAATAAAATCCCATTTAAATAAGTTGCATAACATCTTTATTTTCTTTTGTAACATCTTATTTAGAAGTATACAGGTCTTAGTTTGATCTGAATTTCTAAAGGATGTGATGATATTTCCATATAATATAGTTTGGCCATTAGAANGGAGTGGGGGGGTGGTTCAGAAGTTTTGTTATAGAAGATAACTACTATACTACACCTCAGAGACATGCACATTTAAGTAGTGAACGATCACTTTACAAAACAAAAAGCTCTACTGAAAGACTAAAAAATGAAAGGCAAGGAATAATGAAAATAGAAGCTGCTTGCATGAAAATGAAATGAAATAATTAAATGAAATTAAATTAAATGAAGGGTCTTACAGATACACTAAACTTCTGTGGTGTATACCTACAGAAAGACAAGAAGATTTATTAGAACAAGAACAATAGGTCATTTGTNATTTTTTGAATACACTTTTTTTTAAACCAGGCCTAAATAATGTTTAGAAAATGAGTGTTCAGATGATTACAGTTTAGCTAATTTTAGTTAAATAATAAGACAGGTAGAAAAAGGGTGCTATTCTTGGAAAAATTAGGAAAGCTTATAAGTAAAGCTATCACCCCTACTTGCTGTAATTAGCACAGTTTTTCATTTCTTCTACTGTTGTTAAAATAGTTGTGCGCTTCAATAAAATCCCATTTAAATAAGTTGCATAACATCTTTATTTTCTTTTGTAACATCTTATTTAGAAGTATACAGGTCTTAGTTTGATCTGAATTTCTAAAGGATGTGATGATATTTCCATATAATATAGTTTGGCCATTAGAACTGGTAAAGACAGGATTTTCAATCAGTGTCAGTTTGTCTGTGGAGAACTGTTCTTTCCTCGGTTAACACCAAACTGATTGGTCTGCATATTACAAACACAGTGATTTGCTTTCCCAGCAAGAAGTAGGATCATGTTTTACCAAAATGACAACTGTGTTTAAAAGACAGAAATTACTTTAGAAATTGATATCAGTGCCCTGACAGCTCATGCTCTTTAAGAGAACCCAAGACATTCGTGTGAGGATGAGGGTATTAATCCCATTTTGCTGGTGAAAATCCAGTTTGGGTAAGTTGATTCTCAGTAAAACACCCATATACTTCTCTCTGGAGANTCTTGTTACTTCTCAGCCAGTTTCCAAAAGGCATTTGCAGACATGATTGAACTGATGTTGGCTAATGCTAAAGACAATTGTTAACTCTTCAACTTTCTATGAATGAAGTTTGGGTATGAATATCTTTCATTTTATTTTTGGGAAAAAACACTTTATGAGAGCAAAACAAAATATCATGACTTGATGAACATAGTAATATCACCTGTGCACTTTGATGTTAGCATTAATATTTGCCCATTATTTTGTTATCAGGGTATAAATTATCAATGAGCTTCTAAAACTTACCGTGGGGAATAGAGGGAATCATCAGTATCTGCTTATATCTAGGTACATGTATTTGCGTGAGTACATGAATCAAGGAAACGTCCTAAGGTAGATGCTCAAATGCTTTTCACATGGAAACACCCTTCACACAATTTTATATATCAAAACTTAACTCAAAGATTACTCATTTGCACCTGACCCCATTTGGAATGGTTTTATACTCTTCACAAAGTTTCAAATAAATTCAACTGAAGTTGTAAACATTTGGCAGAACTTTGCTATTTGTTTTGTAAGTTTAAATATTTTTCTGCTAAAGGATTTAAAAAGTGCTTGTATTTTAAAATAATTTATATGCCTTTTGGGGGCTGATGATTGCTGTGATCATTATCTGAATTATTGGCTGATAATTCCATGTGTCTGCTACTGTGTGAGTATTCACTAATGGAAATCAGCATTTCATCTGTTCAAAGCTATCAAAAATGTAAACTTTAATACTGTTTCTAAGCAATTAGCTAAGAATCCCTTAGTAGATAACATCTATAAAATATAATAATGACACAGAGAAGCAACGTCCTGAAAATGAATAATTTCTAAGATTTATTGGTAAGCAGAATCCCAGCTGTTTTAATATGATGGAAGTAAATTTTAGCAACTCCCAAGTAAGCATCTGAGCAGTAACTGTAAACAGAACCAGGAACTGAAAACAGTTAGCAGAAAAATAGATGTACTTGCAGTTCATGAGCATACTTCACCAGAAGCGGAAATTTGACTTGAAAGCATCTTAACTTTGATGAAGGGGAAGGAGTAGAGGAAAATGATTTTGCTGAGACTTTAGATACTTTGCTCATTTCCTGCATTTTCCCACATATGCTATCTCGCTTTTTGAGTTAGCATGGTGAACACTCCCAACTGATGCACACTTACTGTGTGCAGAATTTCCATTGACTTTCTGACATATAGTTAATATTTTAGTGACTATGAGTTTGTCAGAAAATTATGAAAGTGAAGAAATGGATCTCATGTTACCACACAGAAGGTGTTCTTGTCAGGTCTTCCCTCTTTGACATTGGGTTCTGTCTCATCTATGACAGAACCAGCCCTTGCTGAGCAGGAGAGTTTTTTAGATCTGCACCTTTTGTATCTCTTTATGAGCATTTTCTAGAGAAACTGTACTAATAACAGGAAAGGAACAGTCACTGCCAAAAAATCTTCCAGATAAAAATTGTGGAACATCATGGCACAGATATAAGTTTCCATTTGTGTGGCCAATCATTGAAACCCTAAAATAGAAGAAGGGTCAGAGAAGATAGGTGTCGTCAGTTAAGCTTGACTGGCTGGCTACCACGTGGCCACCAAGCTGCTTTCTCACTCCCCTTCCCTGACTGGACAGCGGGTAAAAATATGATGGAAAAGCAAGTGGGTTGAGACAAAGACTGGGATGTCATTCAGCAGTTACCATCATGGGCAAAACCAACTTAAGTTGGAGAAAGCAATTACATTTTTTTGCCAACAACAATAGAGTAAGATGATGAAAGACAAAACTAGTGGTATCTTCCCTCCACTGCTTTTTCCTCCCAGGCTCAATTTAATTCCTTTGTTCCTGACTCTTTTACCTCCTTCCCCTGAGTGGCATGGGGGATGGGGAATGTGGTCAGCTCATGACACTTCGTTTCTACTGCTCCATCTTCCTTACGCTTTTCCCTGCTCCAGCATGAGGTCCTTTATGAGGGGTACAGTCCTATATGAACTGCTCCAATGTGGGTCCTTCCAATGTGTGGCAGCTCAAGAGCTGCTTCAGCATGGATCCTTTCCATGGAGTACAATCCATCAGGAACCCACTACAGCATGGGTCCTCCATGGGCTGCAGCTCTGCCAGGAGCCTGTTCCTGCAGCTTCCTCAAGGGCTGCAGGGTGGGTGTCTGCTCTAGCATGGTCCTCCATTGGCTGCAGGGAGGACAACCTCCTTGCTGCACATGAGTCTTCTCCACTGCCCTGTGTTTTCTCCATGGGCTACAGGGAAATCTGCTCTGGCACCTGGAGCACCTTCCCCAGCTCCTTCTTCACTGACTTTCATGTCTGCAGGGTTGTTTCTCTCACATCTTTTCTCACTCGTCACTCTCAACTGCTGTATAGCACTTCTCATCCTTTCCTAAATGTTATCACAAAGGCATCATCAGTTTGCCTAGTGGGCTCAACTGTATCTTGTGGTGGACCCATTGGAATTGACCTTTTCCAGCAGGGGGCAGCTTCAGTCTCTCCTCACAGCCTACCACTATCAAAACTTGGACATGTAAACTCAATACCATATCAAGGATGATGTGCTTGTGAGTTTCAGAAAATAATATAGTGATCACAGCTAATACAAAGGAAGCACAACATATAGGGGACCAGAGAGTAGCCTTTGCTTTAGATAAATAAATGTATTAGTTGACTGTATCAAGCAGTTTTGTAAATGGCCTTCCCTAAAATAGTCAATAGAAAGTATCTTCCCCAGCCAGCTGGATCTGCATGGGAAAGTGGATTGGTTTACCATAAAAATTGAAAAAACAGTAAAATGAAGTTTGAAAAGAGCAGTGGACTTGAGCCAGCTGTAACTCACTTATGCCTTAGGACACCCAGCACTGTGATGGTAAGCTTACAGAGATGGTAGGAACCATGTCTGCATGGCGATCCAACTGTAGGATGCAATCTCTATATTTTGTTTGTGTTGTGATTTCGTTATATTGCCATATCATTCTGCAAAAGCGAAGAATATTCACAAATAAGTAAATTTGGTATTAAACATTTAACTCTCTTCATGTGGAATATCTAAAAGAAACTGGCCAGAGCATACTCAATTCCGACAATTTATAATAATTTATCNCAACATAAAAAAAAAAAAAAAAACCAAAAAAAAACCACCCAAAACCGAATAAAACTAAAACACTGTCTCTAACAATGAGAACAGAAAAATAAACAAAAAAGAACAAAACCCAACTATTGAATTTGGACTGATTGAAAAGTGGAAAAAGGGAGAACTCTATAACTACTCAGGCTTGTTGATTATAATAAGAGCATTATGTAACTCTTGAAAGTTTGAATTTTAACTCAGTTTATGGGGATAAATAATTCCATTTACGTCCAGATAATTGATCAGCCTACAGGATGTTATTAGTTAGGATGGTGATCCATGCCTTCAGATCGTTGGACTGCATTACTCACATGTCTGCATGTGCCACAGCTAGTTTTTAAGGAAAACAGTGAGAAGAAAAAGCTTACTGATTTCATACCTCTTAGTTTATTTCTTATAGCTCTCAGTGGCAGATTTTATGAAATATTTCTTCTAAGTTTTTGGAATACATGTGTTTGTCTGAAAATGTTAGGTTGCTGCTAAAAATATTTAACACTTTGCTTTCCACTGTTTTCTGTAAGTCAGAACTGCAGGCTGGACTGGCAATCCCTTACTTGAAGAAGCAAGATGGCATTGCTTGAAACCTTTATTTTGAAACAACATCTTGTTCATCATTCAGTGTTTGGCTTTGTTAAATTGTGTCACATCAGATTAAAAGCAAGTACCAAAAAATGAATAGTGAAATCTCCACTCTGCCAAGCAGCCAATATATGATGTCAGTCATTATCAAAACAACCTGTGAGTCTTGGACACATCTCTCTTAATCAGAGAACAATTTAGTCTGGAGTCTTAGGAGAATGAACTTCTCCTTCATTCAGGTACATTATCAAATCCATAGATACTTTATGGGCTGTAAACAGCTGATGGATTGATCCCTTGCACTTGAAAAATCCTACAGAAAAGCTCCTCTGCTTCTCATGGAGCTTTCACAGATACCCTCTTTGCTTTTTAGTAATTCAAGGGAAAGCCTCTCTCATTTTACCTCTGTGATAAGACACAGTGTGTTGAGGGGAAGTCTAATTAGATTTGACATTTTAATTGAAGAATGATAAATGCTTTTCACCAAATTTTGTAGAAACTGTTCACAGGTGACTGCTTACATAATAGATTTTATCCACAGCACCTCAAAGTATGCTTCAAAACCTCTTTTTGGTTAACAACTAAGAGAATGCAAAATAACTTTTTCTTCATTTTGCCACATATCACTCTGTGAAATACCATACCATGAAATACATACCGTATCTTTGTAATTACCTTCTTTACTGATGAGACTGATAAGTTTGTACTGTAAAAGCTATTCATTGGTATGTTTGTAAACTTTTGTAAACTTCACATTTGGAAAATATATCCTTCAAGTATTTAAGAGTTAATAGGAATATGATAGAAGAAATAATGAAAAAGTTAGTTTATTTTCAATTTAAGGCAAATGTACCCAGCATATTCCTACTATATCCGTGTTTTAAACACCTCTGTATCTGTTTTCATTCTGCCAAAAAAAGGAGGTAGAGCACTTATCTTCCTCATCAAAATGCCTTTGAGTCATTAAGACCTACGTTCCCTAAAACTCTATGCAGTATCTGCACATAGTGAATAAAATTTTCATGGGCCAGCAGATCAACTGCTCTGATGAGCGGCTCTGCTATATGTTCTCCTACATGTCACAATTAGCATTTTCCAAATATACTTCCAATTAGCATACTATGGGTTTGCTGGAACCTGTAGATTTGAGTTGCCTCAACCTTCAGTGTTTTTAAACGCATCTCTTTGAACACGAAAGCTCAAAAATTAGTGGGTAACACTAACGGGTTAGTGGGTTAAATTAAACAATTACCAGATTGCCTGTGGTATTAAATTAAGGAAGGGCTAAGTATATCTACATAGATCTAGTCATGGGCAGTTAGGGATATCTTTAGTTTCTAATTTAAATCTGCTTGCATTAAGGTCTTAGCTTAAATCTCCTTTTATTAAATTCCTCACAAAATAGATGAATGGGTTATATTTGTTAAACATTAGGAAAAAAAAGTGCATTGTAAAAGAAATCTATGCTCAACAAAATATTTTCCAGTTCTGTTAGATGGTTAAATAGCCCAACTACCCCCCCCCAAAAAAAAAAAAAGTAAAATTATTGAGACCGTCAATGGCAATTATCCCGGTTATCAGCAGTGAAGTGTGAGACACATATTTGGAGGATAAGAAGGGCTTTATATGAACAACCAAATGCATACCAATAGGTTTCTGAAATGTAGAATATTGGGGCACAGCACAAAGTTACATATAAAATGTTTGAGGTAAATCATTTTGCTAAAACTGACATCCTGCTTAAATCATATATAAATTATGGCAATGTTAAAAACTTGCTGACAAGGCCAGAAACAAACAAAATGCTCCTCAAGTGAAATTATCATATCTTTAACAGCTATATCAAATGTGACAAAATTATAGCAAAAAGGTTTAGTAATCACTTCTTGTACATCCTTTCTTCTTTCATCCTTAGTAATGGAAACGCAGTAGTAAAAGCCATGAGAAAACAAGCTAGAAACTTCTAGAATCCGTATTTCTTCCTTAGCAGCCCGTAATAGAAATGCAGTAAAAATTTAAATCCTTAGGCTTATACTAAAATATTATTGAGGAATTAAAACATACAATGGAAAGGAATTACAAACATGAAAGCCCAGGACTGCAATGGATGAAAACCTGTTCTTTACTCAGGTGAAAGTATGGCTGTGGCAGAACTTTACCAGTAAAACTTCTTGGGCGCCACATTGTATATGGTTTTAGGCTTTAAGTCCTTCCAGAGATTGCTGTCTGCATTCATCTAGCTATTCTGTGGAAACCCCAGCACACCTGCATATGTTTGCATTTCCTTGCAGAACCCAAGCTAATCCACTTTTAAACTACATCAAACCCACCCTCAATAACAGCATATCTGCCATAATTATTCTCTCAAGAAAAAATATTGTGATAGGAAGTGTTGCTTTCTCACCATGTAAGGTCTTCTCCTGTGATATATTCAAGAAAGGAGTAACATCAGTTCTATGCTTCCTTCATCTGGGGATTATCAGAACTTTTCGGCTTACTTTGTCTTGCAATGTCCTTTCAAGAGATACAGAAGTCTCTAGAACTCCCATGTGTCAGAGAATAATAAACATGAAAATCCTGCATAATGCACAGGGTGAGAAGCATCCTTCTCACTTTGATTTATTTGAATTAGTTCTACAAATAGGGTGGAACCCAATCAACCTAATTCAAACAATTTAGGCACTGCCATGTCTAACTATCCATGACTAACTCTTCAAGCTTTTGGGAGGGACGGAGGTGAGATTCAGGTAAATTAAGGCTTAGGATATTTCAAGTGGTTTTCTATCAAACCATAAGCTACAATGAAACTTTAGGCAAGAATACATCTTTTACCAGAACAGGCTCTTCTATCCATAGGTGGTTAACAGAAGAGGTGGATAATATAAATGGATAACGGGAGACGCACCTCAATGAAATGAGAGTGCAGCTAACAGAAGCAGCCATTTATGCAGCAGTTTCTGGACTCTCTTTGAGATATTCCCAAGCTTTTAGGAACTTCGTTAGGGGTCTGGAAAACCTCTAAATTACTATATCTATGATTAGGGAGTGTCAAGCATTCTTTCAGTTGGGGCTAAGTAGGAAGAGGCCTGTATAAAAGCCAGGGCGCAGCCAACAAATGGTGCGTGGTTGTGCTCAAGGTGATCTGCTGCTTTACCTTCCCCGACACTGAAGTCAGACTGACAGGTCTGTAATTTCCTGGACCCTCCTTGTGACCCTTTCTTGTAGATGGGTATCACATTATCTAACCTTCGGTTGACTGATACCTGCCCAGTTAGCCAGGACTACAATAAATGACGGAAAGTGGCTTGATGAGTCAGGTCCCTCAGGACCCCTGGGTGGATCCATTCCAACCCCATAGACTTGTGCATGTCGAAGTGCTGTAGCAGGTCCTTCGCCATTTTCCCTTGGATTATGGGAGCTTCATTCTGGTCCCCATCCCTGCCCTCTAGCTCAGGTGCCTGGGTACCTGGAGAGCAATTGCTCTTACTGTGACAGACTGAGGCAAAGGCAGTAATAAGTACCTCAACCTTTTCTTTACCCTTTGTCACTATGCTTCCTGCCACCAGTAATAATTACCTCAGCCCTCTTCATCCTTTGTCACTATGCTTCCTGTCAGATCTCCAAAAGGTGGAGATTCTCCTTAGCCCTCCTATAGTTGTTCATTCATTTCAAGTAAAGTTTTTTATTGTCTTCTATGGCAGTAGCCAGATTGAGTTCTAGTTAGTCTTTGGCCCTTCTAATTTTTTTCCCTGCACAGCAGCCTTGTAGTCTTCCTGTGTTGCCTGACCCTTCTTCCAAAGATCATAAACTCTTTTTGTCCTCGAGTTCCGGACAAAGCTCTCTGTTCAGCTCGACTTGTCTTCTTCCCTGTGGCTCTTCTTTCAGCTCATGTGGACAGCCTGCTCCTGCACCTTTAAGATTTCCTTCTTGAAGAGTATCCAGTCTTCCTGGTCTGCTTTGCCCTTCAGGATTGCCTCCCAAGGAACTCTGTCAACCAGTCTCATAAAGAGACCAGAGTCTTCCCCCCCAGTAGTCCAAGGTGGCAATTCTGCTGACCCCACTCCTTACTTCTCCAAGATAAATCTATAATATTCAGACAATGTAAAAAAACCTGATTCTCCCATTGCTGTCTACAGGAAGCATTGTCATAGCAGACACATGAAATTCAGCACCTAAGAATGAAGATAAATTTGCTACAGAGATAATTTATTTTTCCTTTAAATAATTTTCAAGGAAGATGTGGAAAGATTAATTTGACTTCGGGCTAGGAGGCTGGCTCCTTTCATTATGACTTTGAAATTTATTCACTTCATTGTTTCACAAGGGTGATATACATTATTTTCAAAGACAGTATGATCTGAGATTTTATTTTGTATGTCTCAAAACCTCTCTGGTTTTTCATCTTACAGTATATTGCTCTACAGAGCAATAGGAGTGGTAATAATAATAACAATAATAACAATGACAATAATAATGTGTGGGAAAATCCATCTGAAACAAGATAACTTGAAGAAGGGAGTGATGTATTCTTTGTACTTTGTTCACTGTAAAGAAAACAAGTAACCAAAAAATATGGTATATTTTCCAAGTCTCTCACAAACACATCTTATCAGTTTTGTTCACTTTCATATTATCCCATGATTACTATTGTTATCTAATCACAGACCTATTTCCTTAAAAGAATTTTTAAAATATCTGTTTTTTTCAATGAGTGCTAATCATCAAAATTATGATGATTCTTGGGCTTCTGAGTCCCACTAATGTTATTCTGTCTGATCCAATTCAAGTGTGAAAAATCTTTCTTCATTTTGTAGGAGTTGTCCTAGCACAATCTCTCACTACTATGTCTGTGAACTTTCATATAATCCCATACAGGAAGCAAAAGCAGTGAAGTAAATACATATATTTTAAATAATCTAAATTATTTTTGTGTTTTCTATATGATTTGATATGTTTTGTTGTTGCAGAATGGCTGCGGGAGCAGGGCCATGGATCCACAGAAGCATTGTACAAGCAATCCTCTTGTTAGCCTAAGTGTTTAGCATAAGTAGGATTTTAGCCACAGTAGGCCTCAGTGAGAACTGCAAGTTACGCTGACAAGGAAGAAGAGCCAAGGTCACACAGACCCTGCGAGAATGATGAACAAGGAGAGAGGGAGAGTGTCCTTCTGGAATGTTGGAGAACCTTGAAGCAGAAACTGTAAGTAGGAGGTGTATGAACATGTAATCTTTAGAAGCCTAGCCAACTAGTGTGTGACAAGTAGGCATAATTTACAATAAGTGTATAAATATCTGAGCTATCCGAATAAACACTGGAGCTTGCTTTATCACTCATATTGAGTCGGCCGCATGTCTTCCCGGGCCCCTCCCGACATTTTGTTTCTTTAATATATTTATCTTCAAGGGTTTTAAGTGTTTCATTTAATTTTGTCTAAGTCACAAATTCAACATTGATTTGATAGTAAGACAACAGAAATCTTAATTCTATCAATTGATGAAAACAATAATTGTAAATTTCATACGTCATTATATTGTAAGCAGATTGCATCATAAGGAAAATACTCAGAATTCATATTCAGTCATAATATGAAACTATTCCCTGTTCAATGATATATTCTTAACTTATTATCTAAGAACAATTTATAAGAAAATAGCTTAATTAATTAATTGTGATGGAGATAAAAATGAAGTTCAAATGCACAATACACATGAAAGAATTAAAATCCGTTATGCAAGTCTTTGTTCTGCTCTTCAAAAACCTTGTAGGGTATATACATGATTCTAAATTATTTACTAGTTTTTATTATATTATTATTTCTTTAATCTGATGTTGTCATCTAAATTTTAATGAGTAGTTCCAGATAGCAGGGACAAATTTTCATACAATTGTTTAGTCTAAAATATAGAACATTATTATTTTGACTAACAGCTGCTATGGTGAAGTGCTTGAAAAGTTGACCCTTGAATAATAACAACATTCAACTCGAAGAAAATATTTTTTTATCATTCATATAGGTGACTTTGAATGAGTCTGCTTTTCTAGAATGATCAAAGATTTGAGTTCACTATCTGGCAGAGAAAAATTATGATAAATCGTAATCTTTTCTTCTTTTTCTTGAACATTTTTTTTTCCTGTTATAAATGTTCCTTTTCTGTCTTTTGACTCAAATATCATAAAAGTGAGTTTGCAAAACTGATACAGAGCATGCAATAAATCTACTCTACGTTTTGTTACAAAAATAATACCTGCTAAATTATACTGCAAGGAGATAATATTTCTGATTTCCACAACACATTTATGAAATATTAGGATGCAACACATACTTGAAAATTAGAAAGGTGGTTATTTGGATATTTGAAACTTTATGTATGAATTGTACCCACATTCTTCTCTCCTCTGTGAGTTATTTTCTTTAAAATTTGCTTTATGAAGTAAATACAGAGGTTTACTTAATTAATTCAAAAGTAGTTTCAAGTAACTAATTCAGCACCTAATTAATAAATCATGTTATTTTCTTTTTCCTTTCCTATCTGAAGTAACAAATCCACAATTTATTTGTGCATGCTGTAACCTAGGGTGTAAAAATCTCAGACTTTGATTGTTCTTTCTTTGTGGAAAAATGTGACTGGAAAGTAGTAAATTACCTTGACAGTTTTTTCCAGACTTCTCTTAGTGTGTTCATTGAAGTATATCATTGAAGCGTAAGATATTTTCTCTATCAACTCTCTTGTCCTGCATGGAACATCACAAAACTTGTAAATCCCAAAATAAACCGAGGGAATGATAAATACTTGAAGGTCTTCTGTATCTGCTCTGGCTCTGGTTTCAAAGGCCTAGACAGTATCCAATAAACTTTAACAGTTTTAAGCATAATTGCCATCATCAGATTTCTAACAAAAAATAGTCAACAGTATTTGTTCATGTGATTCCATCATGGATTTTTGGAGGGAGGGCGAAGATGAAGGGAGATAGAGACCTGTCTTATGTATAAGTAATACATATATGTATGGTAGACATTTTTCTTCTGGAATAATTTCAAGGAAGTTTAATAACTTTTGTATATCATTTGTCTTTTTATCCTATCCTCAACTTTTTTTTATGTTCTACAATACTTACAAAATTAGATAATATAAAAAAATTATTTTAAAGAAATCCTGAATAAACAATCTTCTAAATAGATGTGTTCAGTTGAGATGCCTTAAAATATCAGAAACACCTCTATAGGTCTGACATGACAAGACCCAAGGCAGACATCTATACTCAACCTCAGCTATCGGCCTAGGGTGACTAAACTAGTTTCTATTTTAGATTAATAATAAATGAGATAAAAATCAGAATATGTGTTATAAAATGGTATATGTGAACTTGAAGCAAGAAACATTTAATAATTTTTAAACTGGTGAGGCTTCAGCTATTAATTTGATGTGATAGAGATCATACAATTGTTGAAATAGTACTCAGTTATTCAATCATCATTCAATCAGTTATAAAATTCTATAATTATGATTTCTTCCCAAGCTCAGTCTTGACCTTTGTGGAACACAATTTATCAGAATAATCTTTATATTGTGGTAATTAACACTTCAGCCACAAAAACAATTTCATATAAAATATGGAATAAAATTGAACTTTCTGCTTTACAGAGTCATTACATCCTTGTTGTGGTAAATTCAGTGCTTTGAATCCATTAACTTTTCATTGTGTGGTGTTATCATCCACTGCTAAAGATTAGCTACTGACACATTTATCAAAGGATGATAAATGAGCTGTCCTTTCAGATGTCTGATTATCTGACCTTTATTCAGTTAAAAGCACGAGGGGCTGACAGTGTTAAGTGCTTGCTAGTTTAGAATGAAATTGAACCCAGGAAATGAATGTTTGGTAATGTCTTCAATAAAGCAAATTTACTCTATCAATTTATGTTTCAATTAAAGAAAACAAAATTTATTGTAAAGCTCTGTAGAAGCCCCCTATTTCCACAAAAGTATATTTTAACAAATTCATTGCATCATGAAGAATCCTTAATTCTAGAAGTTCCCTTTGAGAGAGAACAGTTTAATCATTATCCACTATGAACAGTCTGACAAAAAGCACATTGGGTTGCTGAATGCTTTCAAATATCCGGCAAAAATGTGTTAACTTTTATCTATTTCCATGACACCCACACAGCTTCTATCAACTGGATGACCACAATTCTAGAAATCCCCATCTAAAAGTTCAAGCATTGGCTAAATCCACCAATTTCAGAAAAATGTTCACTAATATTAGTTTGTTCTTGTAAAAACAGAGATTTATGTATCTTTGCATATGTGAAGTTTAGATGCAACTTCTAGATTGCATAAAGGAAGTACAGAACAATAATAAGTGTTAAATAAATAGCCATGAAATTATTTTTGACATTTGATATGAAATAAACTTTGCTAGAAATTAGAGCCCTAAACGTCCAGGGATTTTGCACATAACCAGAGACCTCTGGAAATAAATATTACCCAGCTATGTCAAATTCTATCATTGATGTGAGCCTGAAGGGTAGGGTTAACCCCTGTACTGCTTTAGGAAATGCCGATACGGCTTCTTGCAAAAAGATTTTTATGCAATCCAGCCACCTATGTTAGCTGCTGCTTGTCGCTGAGGGAAAAGAATTGCTAGAGCAGGTCTCCAAATTATGAAAGAAAAGGAAGACTTTGATAAGGTATACCAACTTAATAACAACAATTCATACATTAAAACTAATTCAAGAAAACTATTCCTAGGACTGTCATCAGGAAAAGAATTTTCTATACACAACTTATCAATTGTGCTTTCTTCCATTTATAGTCTTCAAAAAACCTGCATTTTCTATGTCTCCTAAAATTTAAGTGAAAAATAATGTGAAGTAATATCTTCACACCTTCATGATATTTCTTAAAATAGATGTGAACTTTCTTTGTGTACATTCAAGCCAGTGAAAGTAGATGAACTTGCTCTAATCCTCAAGTGATTTCTTCATGGTGGTAAGTTGTGATAGAGGTGTTTCAGTCAAAGACTACTTAGTCTTCAGAGTAGGGTCAGCTAGAAGTTGCCTCTTCTTCCAGGATGAAGACTTCAGAGCCCCTCTAGGTAATATATTCCCATGGTCAACCATGTTCATTGTGTCTTCTTGCTTTTTGCTGTAATTTACTTAAAGATATACATTAAAAAAATCCAAATATACAAAATGTTGGAAATCTGAATGATTTCTAAGTCAAGCACATATTCACATGTCCTTTTTTATCTCATTGGAATTCATATGCGTTCAGATATAGGTGATAACACTTATTTTTTTAAGATATTTTTCCATGTGGAGTAAGAAATAAGATGTATCTGTTACTCCAGTAGTGGACAGTAATTCAAAATACTAGACTTTTTTCTATTTTAGAAAAACCTTGAGGAGGGAATAAGTATTCCTTTGCAAAGTAGACATCCACACAGCTTTTGCAATGAAACCTCTGGGGGAAGACAGTAATAGAATGGCATGCTCTTCTCTTTGCTAGTAAACAAGGCATTATCTATTTTCCCATGGTCAGAGTTAAAGTATAGCCAACTGCAGGACTAAGAAGTTTTCGCTTATCTGTGCTTGCAAGTAAAGCTTGTGTAAATCTCACTGAAATGCATATGAAATAAGTGTATTATCCTAAGACCTATGCAGCTCTGAGGCACCCAGAATTAGGCTACCTGCTTGTTCCACTTGCCTCCTCTGTACACAGAGGAGCAGCCTGCCTTTCAGACTGCTTATAACTGTGCTAGGATGGACTGAGTGCTCAAGCCCAGAGGGTGCTGTGAGCTCCAGATCTCCGCCTTGTGAGGCTGCCCCTAACAAGCTTTCTGTATCGAGCTGGGGCCAGTCTGACCCTGGGGGCTGCTGCTGCAGGGGTAACTTAGGCTCATATCACCACATGGGCTGGCTTCTGAACAGCATCATAGAGACTGAAAGATTGAAAATAAATAAGTGTTATCCACATAAGAAGAGATTTTAGTCAATACTCTTCAGGGCCATTGAGAATATTTTGCGCTTCTAAGCAGTGTACTCATTTGAACTTATTAAATATTTTAATATTATTTAATTAAGATATAGCATTATGATATGGTAGGTTTCTTTATCATTCCAGTTGCCACTGGGTAAAATGAAGTGTTTGCCCCTTAATACACAATAATGGTGCAGAGGGGATCTAAAGTAGAATTTTGTATGCAGTTAAAATAATAGGGAGAATTTAAGCAGTTCAGACTTAATTGCCTGGGATGGAGTTTTGCCAGAATGAGGAATTTTGCTTTCGCTGCTCCTCCTTTGAATGTCTAAAGATCATATTTGCTCATGTATTTGGTTTTACACCTAACAGGACAGATGGTATTGCCAACACAGAAATATCCATGTAATCAGTTTAATATCTGTTCAACAGTGAGGGTTGTGCTTATGAAATGCTGTGTTGGCTTTACCATGGCTGGCTGCCATGTGCACACTAACCTGCTCTCTCAACCCCCCTTCTCAGAGGGACAGGGGAGAAAATAAGATTAAAACCTTGTGGACTAAGATAAAGGCAGTTTAATAGATAAAAACATAGGCTATGCATGGAACCAGAGAAGAATAAGAATTATTCTCTACTTCCCATCAGCCGGGGAAGTCCAGCCCCTAAGCTAGAAGTAGGGCCTCAGTACACATAATGATTTCTCCAGAAGACAAACGCCTTAATAATGAATCCTCCCCTCTGGTTTTCACTTAGTTTTTATTGCTGAGCATGATATCATACGGTATGGAATATCCCTATGATCAGTTTGGGACAGCTGCCCTGGCTATGTCCCATCCCAACCTCTTGCCCACACCCAGCCTACTGGCCTTTGAGAGAGGAGGGAGCTTGGCTAGACAGCCTTAATGCTGTTAACTCCTTCTACTCCGGATCAAATACAGATGTCCAGAACTCATTTCATTTGAACATGGTACTCACCAAATAAAAAATATAGGTTTTTTAGAAATACAATTTACATAATACTCTCAATCTTTAAGTGCTATAATTTCTGTACTACTGTTAGCATTCATTTACACACTTCAACACCCTGCCTAACAAGTTCGGTTAGATAAAAGAGTTCTGTACACTTCTTCCATTAAGTTTAATTTAAATGCCATCATAGAAAGTGGTACAGATTATTTTTGCTAATCCCACACTTTAACTAAAGTAGAATATTTTTGCATTAAGATATTGGTTTTGTTTGAGACTAAGGAAAACCGATCACTTTTAATTAGTAAAGATAACAAATTAGCCCCAACATTTCTCTTTTGCATTTGCGTGGGACCTTTCAATACAACTTAGCTCATTAGACTGTTGACAGCTGCTGATGCAAGTGGTCTACTGGAGGTAATTAATGGAGGTTTGTTCAATAAAGTGTGAACTCAAACTTTGTCATTTAAAACTTCACACACCTCTGGGGACACAGAATACAAGCCCGTAAATAAGTCTCCACACATACAAACAATGCATAGCAGTAGCAATGTGGTATAGGAAGATAGTAAGCATATCTGATGGCCTGAAATATGATCAATTCTGGCCCAGGCAGGTAGACAGATAAGATATTTACATTTAAGCTGGTAGAAGTAAAGAAAATCACCCCCAAATAAGCTTTGCTTTGTAGTGTTCCTGTTTTTAAAGCAAAGTCCGGTTAAGTACCTAAGATTTAATCCTGAATTTAAAAAAAAGAAAAAAAAAAAAAAAGAAAAAAAAAAATGTCATTTGGTAAATAGCAGAGAAAATACAAAAAATAGAAAATAGAATTCTGTAGTCATAAAGAAGAATACAGAATGTCAATAGCACTCATGGAAATGCTAGAAAGAGTTTGAGGACATATATTACTGGTAGAAGGTCTAAACCATTAAGGATATTAAATATCATATTGAAACTGCATTAATGGATAGATATTGAATAATAGAGAAAATAAATACAGTTCACAATTTGTTTTATTACTATAGTGGATGATGTAACAGAGATAAATACTAAAGGGCCACGTCCTGGTGATAATTCTAGAATTACTCAAATTACTCAATATTATTTCCATTTCTGATACTGCCTTAAGACAGCTATTAAGCATATTAGGTAACATTTTGTTTAATAAAGTAGAAACTAAACAAGCCAGTATACTTTACTTAGAGAATGGAATGAGAAAGCAGTACCAAGTCTTGCCCTAGCTTAATACACTGTATATAAGAATAGCAAGATATCGAATGGTAGTGACTGGAGTAGAAAGGAATATTTTCTGTCTTGTACAGCTGCTGTATGATTACTGTATTTGAATGTGTTTAGAGAGTTTTCTCTGGTCTAATGTTTAAGGTCCACTGAAGCTCATCAAGCTGCTAAGGCTAAGGCATATCAGAATATGGTCAGCATATCAATTAATGGTGTCATATAAGCTATCAAAATAGATAAACTAGCAGTATAGAGTGGGATTGATAGATACTAAGATTCAACTGATGCTAAATGAAATTCAGGTTTTAAACCTAAAACTTATAGCAGTAAGTGCACCACACAACTAAAAGGCTTGGGAGTGCTTCAGAAGTTTTATCTAGTTTTACCTTATCTCTGCAGTGAGATGAGAAAGAGGCTCATCTTAGTAGCCACAGTCACTATTCCATGCTAATGTCATGAATAAACTAGCATTGCCACTTAGAATCTTGGAATAATGCATAATTTAATGAAGAATTCAAGATGGGAAGGAGTTATAAATGCTCATGCAAGTGAGAAGTTTTACAGAGAAAGAATTACTTAAATTGGCTTTAGGGAAAAAAAGGAAGATGACGATATTCCCCTTGGAAAGTGCAGATCAATACATCTGGGTTAAGTTTAGTTGAAACACATACATTAAGCGGAAGGGTGAAAATCCTGAAAAGTAGAGTCCTAAGAATTATTTCAATACAATAGTGAATTGGACCCAACAATTCTGAAGGAATAAGGAAGCATAAAATATCAGTGATACATTGATCTGTGTGATCACAGGGTGAAGACTAACAGTCCATTTCTCTGAGGTTCAGATACATCTATCCCTGAATATCTTTACTCAATTTAAGAAGCTCATTATTAGCATTAGATAAGTAAATAGGAAAAATAATTTTCAAGTAGCTGAAGCAAGTATCAGCACATATCCTATTTGAAATACTACAATTTACTTTAGATGAGATTTGCCAGTGGCTCTACATCCTGTCTGCATTTGGAATTCAATATTTGATTGTCAGGGATCAATGAAGAAAAAGTCCCCTTATTGATGTAAACAAAACATAACTGAAATGGGTACCGATTAAACCTACCTGTCTGAAATTAGAGCATTCTAGACATGAAAAAACACAATTGAACTTCTCTGTACTTGATGTTTGCAACAGTAAAACTACATGATTGCTGCTGACTGACTACTGAATTCTAGTAATATCTTGCAATATGACACATGAGAAAACCAAAATATTTAGTGAGTCTTTTCAAGGGCCAAATCATAGTTGCACAGAATCTTTGCACTTGTGACTAGAGGGAAACAAAAATTATTTGTTTTGATTTCTTATTTCATGAAGACCATCTATTCTTGTCAGTATATTGCTGTACTGAACTTGATACCTTAGGGTTTAACATGAACAAAACAAAGTAATTTTGCTGAAGGAGGTAATATTATATAAAACAACTGTACTTCTTCATAGTAATCCAGACATGGAAAATCTCTATGGAGACATGGAGGATAGTGGAAGTTTTTTTAATTTTTAATTAAGTTCACATCAAAATCATATCCCTAATTTTGAATTCCAAGTTTTCTGGTGTAAAATTCAAGCCAAAATACTGTCATGTTCTATCTTCTAGAAAGAGTTTGAAAGGCTTGCCTTGATGACACAGAACCAATTTACAGATGTGGGTTTTAATTAATTCTATTGAAAGATTTCCACACAGACTATAAAAATAAATTCAAAATAACACAATGAAGTTTTGAATAAATGCAAGTATATGCAGTATAATATTATTAATTAAACAGATAAAGTAATCCTATCACGGAAAATGTGTAATTTCTTACTTTTTTAAAGAAATTCTATGAGGTAGTCAAGATAACAGGAAACCTTGTCCAATTTTCGGTTAAATTCCTCCATTGCATCTACAAATAGGAATTCCAATGTAGGGAGATTCTGCTACAAAAGAGAAAACATCTCAAAGCTGAATCCTAGTTTATTCTCAATAGAATTTTAGTTCATATCTAGAATAAAATTCAACAATACAAATATGTGAAACATTTTTTTGGTATATGAGACCTAACTTTAGTCTAACCCTGTTATCCTGTGGTTTCTTGAGTTATCCTGATTTTCCGTGCTGTTGCTAGACTACTTAAAGTGTGTCAGAGCACTTCAGAAACTTTTCACCTTTAATCGTTTCTACCACATTGCTGCCATTGGCAACCTCTCCTGGTCTTTGACTTAAATTATGTTCTCTCGCATTTGTAAAAGTTGTTTTATGTCTTATTAAAGGTTCAAAAAGTGTATTATTTTTATTATCACTTTCTTTAAATGTTTGGGTTTTTTAGTTAGAGCTAGTCTCTTCTGTCACTCTACAATTCCTCACTCAGTGAGGTAATGGAGCTACTACATTGTAGCCTAATAAAAATGATTTTGCTATTTTTTGTGTAACGATCTGTACTCCTGACCTGAGAGTGCAGTCTTAGGGCTGGCCTGAGCTCACCTTGACCAGAGCTGACTGAGCCAGTTCTAGCACCTGTCTCAGGGCCAAGTGCCTCCCCTGCCTAAGTTTGAGCTCTGCCAGAGCCATCAACATTGCTAAAATCAGTGTCTTTTCCACCAGTAACCTCAACAAATATCATAGATGAAGAAGAAGGGTATGTGTTTTGAGTCTTTTAGTTTCTACTGAATACACTTCTTTGGTTTATATATATGATAGTATGCTGTTAGTAGGTAACGTAACTCTACTGAGAAATGGATAATTTTGGCATCACTAAGCAGTTTCACCAACCTATGACAGTGTTTTGGTACCCCCCTCACCCACTTAGAGGTAATTAGCATATCCCTGCACTCAACTGCATTGTATCATACAGACATACTGTAATTGGCTTGCTAAGCCTAACTCAAGATCCTGCTGTAATTGGATACAATTCTTATCTGACTTTATTTAAGAGCTTTGATCTGTTTTCCCTATTCTATAACAAAGATCAGTAAAAGCTGACTAAATGTACATAAAGCGGTGAATCTGCTTTCTACAAAACCATTATGTTTGGTAAATAGCTGAATATGGACCTTTATATTTCATAGTTACTACTAAAACACTCTAGAAATAAAAATCAAATTAAGTTTTGGTAATTGCAATGGTTTGAAAGATGTTCTTTTAAAAAGCTCCACAAAACAAAACAAAGGAAAACCCAGCTGGCCTTTCAATATTGCTCATCAGTCTTTTTGCTAGTTTTATTTGAATAGATTATGATTGCGTGTCCGGGACTGAATTGTTCTCCTACTTGCTTATAGTGTGGTAACTGTGACCACGGAATTAAAAAAAAAAAAAAAAAAAAAAAAAAAAAAAAGAATTATGTGTGTTAAATTAAAAAAAAAAAAAAATCACAGATAATGATATCTGTGCTCTAATTAAAACAAATTTATATTGTTTAAGAGCAGATGGCTATATTAACACTTACTGAGAAAAATTGTCTTTTAGAATTCATTTTGAATTCTGTCAGTAATCCTGAAGTGAAACATTCACAGCCATTGCTGCTTTTGCAGCACATTAAGCTTTTATGAAAGTAAAAGTTAATTACATATGATGACTAAACTCCAGGGATCATGATTAGCTGAACTGAATGGCTGCACATCAGTAATTAAATGTCATTCCACTTCATTGTACTGAGCCCTACACCCAATCCTTAAAATGTGGTAGGTATTGGAATTTGTTGTATCCATAGGGCTGTTTCTTCAGAAAACCTAAATATACAAACCTATACAAAATATACTCAGCGGAAACCATGATTATGTGTTAGTTACAGCACTTATGCATTAAACGTATTAACATTTTTCAGAGGTTGTTTATAGAAAAGAGATTGTACCTTGGACAAGTCTTTTTTCCATGGCTTTAATGTAGGGGCTCGAAGGGAGTGTGGAGGAGGAATGTTTTGCTTTTGCTTTGCTGTGTACATGATTTGTTTTTCTCTCTTCAACCCCCCCACACCCCCCACCCCCGGCCTTGCCTGGCAAAGTATGTGACTTCTCTGCATATTATTTAGATTGTAGAATATACAAAAACAAATGGCCACATCAGTCTCTGGATAGGGCTTCTTTCAACTGATGGAGTATTAGAATACAAAGAAAGACAATTTATCTTGAGTAGAACAAAGCACAGTGCTCCACCATAAAGAGATTTTCTTGATCTGCATTGTTACGCAGAACTTAGCAGCTTTCAGGACATGTAATTTCACTACACTATCTGACCATTTTAGATGTTTGAAAAGCCTGTTTACATATCCTGTTCCCAAAAAGTGTGAGTAGCCAACAAGTATAGATTTAAAAACAACTAGATCTTCTTGTGAGAGGATAAGAATATTTAATATGACTTTTCATTTTCTCTGCTTTAAAGACTGTGAACAGCACTTTAAATCACATAAGGAAGGGGCCTGTAGATTAATTCAAGTGTTCTAAATGTCCTTTTTGAGATGCCTCTGTTGACAACCAAGGGAAACTTTTTACAGTCTTTATTAGACATAAGTTCATCACCTAAACTGACAGTATAAACACTTGTATTACTCCCCCAACTCAAAAATTATTTTATCTGGTTTTAGCCTAAAGGCATTTATCTAATTTTCACTATGCCCTTACAGGATGTAAGTCACTAAGATCTTCAAAATGTCATTCTGTATGTTCAGTGCATAAAAGATAAACTGTAATTGCTGTTATGTAGTACAATTTGTTTTTGCTCGGCTGCATTAAGCATCCTGCTACCATATGTCACCATTTCTTCGCTTCCATTCACCACCTGAGACAATACTGGCCATTGCCAGTATCACAGGAATCCAGGTCCAGCACAAACAGATGGTCAAATTGTAAGAAAGCCAGATTTGGAGGATTTGTCAGAAGAGGATTTTTTTTTTATTTCACAAAACTACTTTGACATTTAAAGGTCTCATAAAATTTAAAAGGAATCTTAAACAACCAAAAAAACTGACACTTTTATCTTATGCAAAACCAAAGTAGGTATGTTTACATTCTCTATGTTTCTGTCTATACTTGAAAAAGAGCACAAATAAAATTTCCCTATGCTTGTGCTTATAAAAAACACATTTCTTTCTGATGTGTTAAATTTTAATTACGCTATCCAAATATAAGCTAGGACTCAGATACTTCTAAAATTATTGTTGTTTAACGGCACACCTTTTATCTATTTTAATACCTGTACCCATTTTCTTGGTGTGCTGTATATGTAAATTAAGAAACTCTACTAAATATCAAATGACAAAAGGTTTATTGGTAAGCGAAGTCACATTATTTTCTATTGCTACAGGCTGAAAAAGGCACACATAGCAGATGACTTATTATTGAATAACTTGCTAAGCTGCAGTAACACATTTGAGTAATTTTTTCCGTTCTATATTTCTGTTAAAAATGCAATATATTTATGTGTATCTTAACCAAATAAATATTCTTAGCAATGTAAATAGATAAATATGTACTTTTTAGATATGGGAAATAAAATTAAATCAGAATAATAGCTTTGACTGGGCTCCATTTGTCTGGTTTACTTTGCTCCATTGTCAAAGACAGTGAAGTCTTCCTAAATGCCTGATGAGGATATTCCTTCCGTAAGAGCGTGACATAGATTGAGTAATATGCCAGTTACAACTGAGTCTCAGAGGTGAGATGCAAGCACCAATACGATAAACAGAGGTACATTTTCCTTTCAATATAACAAAGTAATAGCTTAGTATCATGACAGATTATTTAATCAGTTTTGCATATACATTTCTGAAGAGGCATATCTTCATTTAGTTTGGGGTTTTTTTGTTGTCCTGTCCAATCTAAAGATTATTCTACCTGTGTTATCAATCATTGCAGGTATCTGCAATAGGCTGTGCCATAAATCTATGTATGGTTAAATTATGCCCTAAAATAGACCCTACCCAGGTTTCAAAATTGTATTTATTAGTAATTATTCATTTACAATTTGTGTTTATTACCCTGTGGTTTCAAGTAATCCTGTGCTCTTTCTTTCAAAGTATCTGCTTTTACTTTGGCTATAGTCTCCTGTTTTTCTTCAAAGACATTTTAGACATGCCTTCGTGGTTACAGTGACACAACTAGTGTTTCATTAGTACGGCCTAATTACACTTGCATCCTTTTTCACTTTGCAGAAGTAGGAACAATTTAAGACATTCTGTTGGCATATCTAAATCCTGCTCCTGGTTCCTTAGGTCCTGCATAAGTGCATAATTCTTGATTTGGAGAAACCGAAAGAGTTTTTGAACGCATGCATTCCTCCAAGTCCTGTAGTCAATGCAAATTAAGATGATCAAAAGATCCTTGCCATTCTTAATACAAGATTTGGAACTATATGGCATATGTGTTTCCCTAGAGTTTCTCTGAACAACTCTGAAGGCCATAAGAAAGATGAGTGTACCAGTTACTCTAAAGATGCATGTAGGCAGAAGTTAGGCGTGTGTGACTGGGAGAGTAATATTAGATTAATTCCTCTACCCTATCTAAAACCTATGCATAAAACAGTCTTTGCTGAGTTGACCTCCAAAAAATCAACCTTCAGGTTAACATTTCTGCAATATTTACTATTTAAAGAAAATATTAACCCACTCCAATTCTAATGTAGTCAATTCAAAAAATATCAGTGCAATGCAACTCAAAGCCTAACACATTCCCCTGGGTTTATGTCAAATTTGGTTTACAATTCTCTCTTCCCCACCTCCCCTCTCCCCTTCTCGCTCCCTCATACTCTATCTCTCTGCTTTTTAGAGTTTCAATCAATACTCAGTAGAGTTTTAACTACTAAAAGGAGATTTGCAGATGCTTAAAATGGGTAGGATGTGTTCTGAGATGCTGAAGTACTGAAACACAATGAGATGACTTGCTACAATGGTAATAGGTGAGGCATGAGCTCATTATTTGAAAGCAATGTGACTAGAATTAGCCATCTTATCCCAGACATTTTCACACACACTACCCACACTTTTCTATTTGTTTGCCCAGCATATTACAGCAGAAGATCAAGACCTCAAAAATCTCCCTTCAAATAATATCATAATCCTGAGTTACAACAGCACCACTCAAATAGTCTTAGCTTCTCAGGTGCTGTGAGAAAAGATTTCTTGTATTTTGAGCTCGGGCAAAAGAACAGAAAGAAACAAAGAGTAAAAGAGAAAATTGGTACCTCATATTTATATGGGGAAAAGAATGCTTAACTTAGCTTTATTTCCCCTAATATACATGCCCAGTATTACATTTAGAAATAAATTGGCTCAACTCAACTGTCTTTGAGCATTGCTGAAGACCTAAGGGCATTTCCTCCTGAAAGAGAAACAAGTGCAATATAAAAGTAAATAATTAAAGTTAAACAGGATGGATGGCCCATATAGCTGGTAATAAGACAGAGCATTATATCTCTAGGTCAATTCTTCACATCCATACCAGATCAGTAGTGACAGAAAGTGTTACCCTCTGACAGCTACTCAATGCCTTATGTGAAATGATTTACAGGGTTCAGTCCCAATTCTAGTGGACAGGAATCCACATTACAAATGACATTAATTGACATATTTGTGTGGTACTACAAGCAGAGAGGCCAATGCCTAAATGCTCTTGAAGACTTAAAAAAAAGGTATCTCCCCTCTGGATGTGGTCAGTCACAGTCAGGGTTAAGATCTATGGGCAGAATCTGATAGTCGGGGAGCTGGGGTTTTGGGAGACATGTTATAATTATATCCCAGTTACACAGAAAATTGAAGTTTTCTGCATTACCATTTCAGATAAATTTCCATGTATGTATTTCTTTCCACGGTTTGTTAACGAAACATGAAAAAAGGAAAATAACATATGCAAGTGCATCAGTGGACGCAGAAAGGTTCACATATACAGAATAACTCTTGGTCTAAGAAACACAGAGATGATGGGAGGCCCCCAGAACAATATAGAGAAAAGTAAATCTCGCTAGTAATTTTTTTTGCAGAATTCTTCTGTCTAACCATCTATCTTTCTAATAGGCCTTTTTAGATACATTTCCTTTTTTTAATCAAAAACAGAAAATAAAAATAAATTTATTCTTTTGAGCTAAAACTGCTAGTTTGATTCTTACAGAACAGTCAACTCAGGCTTAGCTTCCCACTTTTCTTTCCCCATGTCTTGTTTCTATGCCCTCAGCAAGTCATGCAAGAGGAAACTTGCTTCCCTTCAGACAGTAGACTAATGGTATTAGCGTAAAGTTTAGTAGTCTGGCTTTTTTATTGTCAAAATAACAAATACTTTATACTTTTCTAAATAGCTCTGATTTTCTCCAGACATTACAACTCAGTCTGTGTCTTTGTGTTTATTGCCAGTATACAGTAGTATTTGGACTTTATTCTGCTGTTAGCTGGTCATTCTGTGTCCTGATACGTAGTCTAACAGTTAGACCTAAATCAGGCACGTTTGACAGATGCCACATCTGATTAGACTATAATACAGTTAAACACATTCCTCTGTGATGGCCCGTTATGACCATGGTTGTGAAGAAATTACTGATCCATAAAGAACTGTCTGTAACAAGTCACACTGGGTTTTTAATGTCACTTGTCTTTTTCAATTAAGAAATATTGTCTGGTTCTTTATAATGGATGGTTATTCAGCTTAAAAGTACTACTAAAGAGTATAAATAAAAACTTTATTAAACCATTTTATCTTTTATATTACACCGACTGGTCTTTTTACAGGCAGGATTAAAAACAGCTTCTATAATAAAAGACGAAAGCCTCCTTAAAATACCTTTAGAGTTACTGTTCTGACAACAAAAAACATCAAGGAATATGTGCCTTAAGAAGAAAGTAATGTTCAGTTAAATTTTATAGCAGCAAAATAAATAACATAAAAATAAAATCCAGGAAAAAAAAGGTAGATACATTTTCTCCAAAATAACATGATAAGATGAGAATAAACATGCCATTTTAAAAATGCTTCTTCAACAAAACCTATTAAAATTTCACATCACATTGTTATCGAAATTCTCCAAGAAGGAACTTTGAAAAATTCCCTGTTAAGTCCAGAGGTTAAAATGCCTTTATTTTTTAAAAAGTAAGTTCGTTAACAAGCATGAGAGATGTCATTCTGGGTTGACTAAATACTTTCCACTTGAAAGATATACTTGTATTTTCCTGTTATCCACTAATTCAACAGTTTGAAACTGTTTACTTTTTTGTGAGACAGGAGTTGAAAAATGAACCAAAACCAGACCTTAACTGTACTAGGTCTACAACAACTTTAATGAGTGTTGTAAACATGAAAGTATCTGACCAAAAAGTGGCAATATTGCTTTTGGAGTATCTATGGAAACCATTTGTAAAATGCAGGATTTTTTTTTTTTTTTTAAGCTGATTTCAATTACACAGGAAGAATTAATAAGACAAGAGGAAATGGCCTCAAGTTGCACCAGGGAAGGTCCAGATTGGATATTAGGAAAAATTTTTACACTGAAGGGGTTAATAAGCATTGGAATAGGCTGCCCGTCAAAGCAGCTGAATCACAATCCCTGAAGGCAATCAAAAGACGAGTTGACATAGTGCTTAGAGACATGGTTTAGTGATCATTTTTATCAGGTTGATGGTCGGACTAGATCTTAAAGGTTCCTTCCAACCTAGACAATTCTATGATTCTATGTCTAATTCTGAGGGATTTTAGTGGATTTTTCTGCAGTCTTAGGTTTGGCTGTGCTGAAATATTGGTTATTCAGAAACACATTCTGTCATTCATAAATACCTTCTGTCATTTTGATTCTTACACTCAAAGTTTCTTAGTACATAAAATATAACTTATTTTATCACATTTCAGCAGACATGTATGCAAATACCTTGAGAATCTATGCATTTCTAAACTATTCAATACCAGATTGTTTAACTGAATATTAAAATATTAATTTGCTGTCTAAGGAAATGACACATAATTTTATATGCAGACATATATTTTTCTAAAAGGTTGACTAGAAACAACATGCAAACATTCCCTTGTTGCACAGGGTTGCTGAGAGTATTTGAATATCATGTATGGTTTGGGACTGTGAGATGCAGTGGAGCTCGTAACATTGTGGAATATACTAATGGCAATGAGATTATGATGCAAGAAGAGAAAGTTGGTGAAAAGAAGGTATAAAAAATATGCATTTTTCACTACATTGTAAAACAGATATTCAGCAGCTACAATGATAATTAGTTATAAATGTGAGAAATCATTAAGAACAAAAGAACATACAATTTAACATATGTTAATGGAGGGTTTGTATATCTTAAGGTTTGTATATCTCATTTTGAAGATAGGCTGCTTTCTGACTGAAAGCTTCTAATTTCTCCCACTGTCTCAAAGACTTTCCGTCTAAATTTAAAAGGTGGCTACTTACTGCTCCCTACTGGCAATATAAATACAGTCATTTAAAGATTAGAATTCTGCATGAACCACTTCTATAACCCTAAGGAGCTAGTCACATATTAAAGTGAATGCAAGAAAAAGATCAAACCGATATCAGAAATAAAGTGCAAATGTCATTCTAATTTTTGCAGTGGAAGAATAGGCTAGTGAAGACAAACATTATTAAATGATAATTTTAAAAATCTAATTATTTTAATAATTAGCAAGCTTAAATGTCTATGCTAGGATTTTGTCCAGTTTCCATTGTCAAGCTGTTGACTTACATAATATCTAATGATCTGTAAGGGAATGAAGTACTTGGAATGCAGAAGACTGTAGCCCACTGCTTTTCTGTATGGGATTCTAAACTCATAGAAGTTAATCGCTGATTCATATTGAGTGCTGAGTGTATATTGAACATTGCAAACTCTTGATTTGTATTTAATATAATTCTATTTTAGCAACCATCCCAAACTCTCCTTTAAACTCAATTAACTGTCAGAAAATGTAACAGAGGAAAACAGCTTCTGGAGGATGTAGCATCATCAGTTAGCTTTCCCTCATAGGTGAAACATGCAAAGACACAATTATAAATGTGCTCAAAAACATTCAGAAAGACATGTGTAGACATATATATCATATACGGAAAGCTTATTAGAAACAGAGAATCATAGAATGATTAGAGTTGGAAGGGACCTTAAAGATCATCGAGTTCCAACCCCCCTGCCATGGGCAGGGACAACTCTCACTAGAGCAGGTTGCTCAAATTTTATTATCTTATAAATACTAATTTATTGTTTAATAAATATTAGTTATCCAGCTGAATCTCACGCTCCTTTAGACTCCTTGGTGTTTTCATCATAGGGTTCTCAGTGCTTACTACCATAATACCAAGGAACATTGTATCACATGCCTAAACCCAAGAACCCCACAAAGGTACTTTATTGCCAAATATATTTCTGAGAAAGAACTTTTAAAAAATTATTCTCCCGATGGAAAGTTACAGGCTTGAACATGAAAATAAAGATAAATACATGTTGGGATGTTCAAAATCATTGCATTTTACTTACTCCACTTTCATTCAGTTAGAATGGAGCAACTGGTAACAGTGTGACACCGCACTTGCACAGAATGATAGACAAATGTTAACACTTATTATTTACAAAGATCATTTAGAATCATGTCCTACTTTAAATTATTATCAGAACCATGCAGGTAACAGACACAGCCCTCCTTGACTGGCAGACATTAGAATCTTACTGAAGCTTGTTCACTGGTATGACTTCTCAAAAGCGTTTTTGAATGCTGTTCAGAAGTGAGAAAGATCCTAGAGTGATGCCAATCTACTCAGAGGTTACAGGTTTGGAAGCACTAGGATGTCTCTCTCCCAGGCACTCAAGTTTGTGTTTCCTTCCAGAAGCCAGTGTTCCCATAGCTTCTCGTGATCCATCAAGAAAGCAGCCTAGAAGGCAGAGTTCATGCCTGAAAACCTTCAAAAGTCAACCTCTCCAAGCTCTTCTGCAACATTTTGAAGGTGTCAGGAGGTATTTTTGACCTTATCAAGACTAAACACCAAAATCCGTATCTTCTAAAGAAATTAAAAATTGGATGTAGTAAACTGGATCCTTTCCAAATTATTTATTGGATCCCTTTTTATACATATTTCACAAAAAAACCCACAAACGTTTCCTGTTCTTGTAAAAGTATTTATAATATATAAATATGAATAGAATTAGATTCGTAAAAGAAGGTTTGCATACGTTCCTAAGAAATATTATTTGGAGATCTTTATTTTCTTAATATTCTTTTGTGTAATAAAAATAATTAAAAATATTATGACAGAGAGAACAAAACCTTAAAATGTAAGTATGAATGAAAGTAACATTTTTGGGGGGTGTTTTAAAGATTGTCTAAATTTTTATCAATTACTCCTTCCTGCAATATTAGTTGTTAAAACTGTTAGAGAAAACAAATAGTATTTAATCATTGCTAAGTAATGTTCTGAAGCACTGAAATTATTATTCAGAGAATATAATGTGGTTTTGCAGTATAATTTTGCAGTATTTATGGACTTTTTTTTTGTTTGAATTCCTTCTTTACTAAAAAACTAATAATTGTATTTTGCCTTATTTTTTCTCTTTTTGTGAATACAGTGCTAGCATACTTTTTAAGAAAGTCATTTTTATATGCTAAAACATTTATAAAAATGCTTTTGAATTCTGACGTACCATGTAATCTAATCTGAGAAATATAATGACTACATTTTGAAAATAGGATTTGGCTTTTTAAAATATCAGTTATCTCTACGGTTCAAGTGATGCACTTTAAAAGTTAATTTCTTTCATATTTTTAATGTTCAGGTGAAGGTAGCAGGTTTTTTAAACCAGGAATTTCCTATTGCATTTTTTTCACATTTAAACACATTTAAAACTTTATGAAATCTACAGCTTTGAATTAGGGTGAAGGAGCAAGTTGTGACCTGTCAATTCTTGTTATATCAGTTACTTATCATTAGTTGGAAAGCATTTTGGATACTTTTTTTAATGGAAATTCTCCTAGGGAGAGGAAAGCATTCTGTTCATAAATTTTGGTATCTTGGACAACTAACAAGATCCTTTCAAAACACCTGTGCTTAACTGTCTGTGCTAATTTATTAAAAAATTCCACATAGTGGTATGCAAAACACACCAGTTATTTGAGCATGGACTGTGCTGAATTATTATTTTCACCATTGTGATATTAAAATGTCATAGTTAAGGAGCTGAGCCCCACCAAGTCAGGTGCTATAAAAATGAAGATCAAATTTGTTCCATGCTGATTCTAATGTAAACTGAGGAATATAATCTTAATGATTTCCTTTTCTATTGCCTGCAATGTAAAAGGATAATCTATTCGTATGCATGTTTCTCTTTGCTGTCAATGTTGAGTCTTACAAGTAAAATGGACCTGATCCTCAGTTATCTCTTACCAGCCACTTCAAGCTCCACATCCTAAAATTAGAAAAAGCCCTATCTGGTGTCTGGAGAAATCTCCTCCTTTGATTTTTTTTTNTTTTTTTTTTTTTTTGTGATTGCATAAAGCTAAAAAATGTGGTAGTATTCATCACCCTAAATATTAGCTTCTTCACAATTCATACCTTGGAAATAGAACCCTCATGTCATCTGTATATCTACCAGGATGCTATTTAAGTGTTCATATTTATTCCCATCACTTTGGCAGAAGTACTTTATGTTTTACCGTTGGAATTTATTTGTTTCTAGGAAACTATTGTAAGGAATGAACTAGTATGTTTTTAACCTTTCAGTTTTACTTTTCCACCTTTTTACTTGGGATATTTCTAGAAAGTAGTTCTTACTTTCTTACAAAAGTTAACCATTTCAGCCTCTGTCTTTTTTACGCTCTTATCCCATATATAATTCTTTGAGAGCCCTAAAATTGATAGTTTCAATCTGGTGGTGATGGTGGTGGCAGGAGCAGGTTGTGGTGTGTTGTCAGCTCCTGGAGTCCTTCAGCAAAAGGAGTATAATGGTCCTGACAATGGTTTTTAATTGCCACTTCACTGAACCACTGCAGGTAGTTTTTATATTGCTGCTAACACTTCTTTAAACCTTTACTCTTTCTCCTTTAGTATGAAGCTCCATGTTACATTCAAACTTACTGTATATGGAACTTCTTACACATCTTTGTTACCTCTAGAACAACCTTTGTCCTACTCCAGTTCTTCATTGTTTATTGCTGTGGAGTCTCCAGTATCAACCCTGTGCCCCATTTCTTATCATCCCATGCTTGATCTCCCCAACTCTACCCCACATACTGTGCCTCTCGTCCTCAGGTTCCCATACCAGGCTTGTGTACCTCAACACAATGGTATTTATATTTGTGAATATCTCATTCTACATAGAATATCTACTTCTTACTACTGTCCGTCTAAAATTGTGGTGATACCACCAAAAGATAAACACAGGCAAAAAACAAATTAGCCTTTGACATCTGTTCAATTAGAGAAACTGCTGTTGCAGTTAAACCAAGAAAATCACAGCTAGAAACACGTCAAGAAAAGTTCAGAGAGCGCAAGCCTGGAAAGTTTAGCAAGCTTCAGTCCTGGCAAACTTAGCACAAAACTTGTGACCTGTTACTAGCAATGGTAATAGAATTCCAGGTCTATTTTGTAAGTGGTTACACTTTGAAGATTTCAAGACATGTCTTGGTCCTCACCTGCTGCTCATGCTACAACCTTGTAGCCCTACAAAGTTGCCATTGCTTGTACCAATATTGAATTTGTAAGGCCTCAGACGTGCACTTTCTGAACTTTTCTTGACCTGCCTGCAGCTTTGTTTTGAATTGAAATAAAATTCAAGCAACAGATACTGTCTTTGAGGATTTTACTCATTTTAGGAAAAATAAAAAAGAAATTTCCAAAAGTAGAATGTTATTCCAATTACATTTAAGTGGAATTATGTTCCAAAGTGGTTTAAATTTACTCCTGACAATCCCTGACAAGCCATATTTAAACTGCTCTGCTATCAATACAATGAGAAAGTGGAGCTCCTCTAGGATTAATGCTGGCTATCAGTAATTTTGATCTGAGGAACAGTGATAACAGGTTGTGGTGCAGATTAACAAAACAAAGAATATAAAAGGAAGAGTGTCCCAACACAAAGGATATTTGAAACTGGTAACATGAAATTCGTTTATGGTTTTACTATCCAAAGTGGTCACAAATAGGTCTGGGAATGAAGTCTTATAAAGCTGAATATTGTTGAAAGATTAATTTTAGGTCAGGTAAAATATATCACCTCCTATAGACAAATGTAAATAAAATCAAATTCTGCTAAGAATTATATGCTCAGAAGAATAATTAATTTATAAAGCAGTGGCATAGTCCAGTTTACTGTAATAGCTCCTATACCTCACTTGAGGCCAAAGACTCACAGATAATGCTCACACAAAACAAGATTAAGTGTGTTCATGCAAAACGAGGTACAAGATTTATTCACTGATTGATTGATTTGATTGATTAAGATTCTGACAGAACAGACAGTTATGGATGAGTTGTAGGTACAGTAATGGAAAATTCAGAGGGCACAGGCATACTTCTACAGCAGCTCCTGCTGATGACTTTTTAAAGAATGACATATTTTTTTTACAAAAGAAAGTTGTGGATCTCTATGGTGAAGTGCACGGAACAGGCAACTTTAACCTAGATTAATTTCAGAAGATAATAGAGAAGATGGGATCCCCAATAGCTGGATTTTCTTTGCATACCATACTCACTACTCATAGCCTTGGTGCATTCATATCTCCTTGACAATACATATATGACCTTAGGTGGTATGTGAAAGACTGGATCAGGCTTCTGTTCTTACTCAGTGTCTGCAGTTTTTATCCAGTGGGGCATACTGGCTTTTACCCAGGAATTTTAGGTGTATACTGGTAGAAAGTGAATGGAGAATTTTGATACTGTAGTTTCATTTTGTGCTAGGCATCATCCATTCAGGAATCAGAGGAACGTTGCATGATACATACGCCCAATAAATAAAAATAACTGCATCTTCCAGTGCTGAACACTCATAACAAACTGCCTGTGGATGAGGCACAGAATAAGAATCATTTGCAGACCTTATTCAGCAAATAAATTCAAATAAGGGATGCATTTGAGAACATAATAATCTGCTCACTGACAACTGGCAAACAGAAACAGAGGCAAAATTTGTCAGATAAATGACACATTATGAATTATTCACTCAGTTTTGCAACACATTGATTATACTCTGTAATCAAATACTATGCAACTCATTTAACCAGTGGGACTGAGGTCTGGAAACGAAATATGATTTCACAGCTCACTATTAAGACAGGGATGAGGATAGTTTGTAAAACAGCTGGCTCCACAAATTTAACCCTTCTGAACATTTGTTTTCCCATTCTGACTCATTTATCATGTAAGTCGCAGCAATGATCTTCATAAAGACTAATTTTCATATTTTAGCTAGACTGCTTTTATCTTTGTTTATGCATTGCACATTATAGTTTATTTGTTTTTAACTGGACGTCATTTAAGACATCAAAGGAACCCTTAGGCAGGAGGCCTCTGTTCTCACTTAGTGAAAATAAGTTCCACACATTACTGGAGAAAATGTGTTTGATGCTAATATTGACACATCATAGGATAACTATACATTGGGCACAAATTTTATTCTTCTAATATTAATTGAATCTCAGTATCACCATTCAGTTCACAGAAAGATAAGTAGGCACAGCAGAAGAGTATAAAGAAACTATACAGAGTAACAGAAAAGCAAGGAACAGACAGAGAGCAGAGGAGACACAAAACAAAGCTCCGTAAATGTATCCAGAAAATATGATGGATGGAAGACACATACACTTGGAAAATAACTTGAGTATCACCTCTGTCCCTGAATGACAATCAGAGTCACTCCAGGGCTAAAGGAGGAATACGAATGGACCATCAGACTGCTATGAGCTGCACAGCATGACAAATAGCATGATAAAGTAGGCACTGAGAGAAAGTTGTGCTGCTCTTCAAATGTATATCAAAATTTAGAAGTACTGGAAAAAGGTTTTCTGCAAATTATAGCATCAATGCACTCCCCATAGCAGACATAGAAGAATCCCAAATTTAAAGTGTCCCACAGTGTGCAATGTTAAGACAATATTTACTTAACAACTGAGAGAAGATTACCCACTTTCTCTGATTTATACTAAAACAGAACCCATGATTATTCTGTACTTCAGCACTCAGAAACACTATATGAGAAGTTGTACACTCCTCTTCCCACACAGACTTTTATGTCTGGTTTCATACTACATATCCTCAAGTCATCACTAATAAAACCCTTGGTATCATTCAGTGTGGAAATGCAGGTATGCTCATGCTGGTAAAAAAAATGATTTTTTTAAAAAAGTTAAACACCTGGCTCTCCCTAAACATACTGCAATGTTTCCAACTATCTCACTATTGCCATATGTCCCAAGTCTTGAAAGTGCAAGAAAATAGACAAAGCACAGGCTGTTAAATTAACAGTTGACACCAGATCGCGTTGTGGGACTGATACCAGTTTACGTATACCAGTATCCTTGTGCAATAGAATTAATTTTAGTTGTAATTTCAACAGAAGCTCAAACTTAACAAGGGACTGGCTGTTCCCAGTTCCCACTGCGGTCAGCAGGAGCTGAGAGGGAGGTACACATGACCAGAACATCCAGTACAGGAAGTGTCTTCAATCAGCAAAGAGCCAATACTCTAAAATACATAGGTTATTATGTTACTGATCTTCACTGAAATATAACTTAAAATTAGATAACAGTTTTGTCTGAATAAAGATATTTCTGCAGGGGGACTTTAGGGGCCTTCAGGAGATATCTGTTTGAGTAAGATTAAATAATTCAGTCCCATGGAAACATAGGGAAACTGCTTATATCCACCTCAGTTCTATTTCATGACATTAACTACAGAAGGGTTCTCTTCTATTTTACAATGTCCAATGAACTTTCATGCTAAAGGGAGGTACCAAGCAAATTCATTTTCCCAGGGGATGAAGAAATCCTGAAAGCTAAATTGACGATATTACCATTTCTTTGAGCTCTTACGTCCCCATTTAATGAAAGGGTAACACAAACTGGATCCCATTTCAACATCAGATAGTGAGTGTGAGATTAATCTAATATCCTAACAAATACAAAACAAAGAAAAGGCAGCTTGAGGGTATATTTTTGAGTGCCTTTGATAGAGTCTGTAACAAGTAGAACAGAGCATTTGGTGTGAAAGCAAATTGACATTGAATTAGGATTTTTGTTTAGCCAAGAAGTTATGAGGCCGAAAATCCTTATTTTCTACCCATGAATGCACTATATTAGGAGGCATCTTGAAAGAGGGTGTTCAAAAAGGCAAATATTCAACAAAAGAAGAGGAGAATCTAGAGAAAGCAATGAAAATGATAAGAAGCAGAAATATAAGTACCAGGTGTGTCATGAGGACATATCTTCCTGCTCCTGGTCCTATTTGTGAGGAGTTAATAGTCAGCTGCTCAGAAATAGGAATATTTGTCAGCATACTACCTGTGGGGGAGCCCACATGCCTTGATGAAATGGCCTGGATAAAAAAATTGGGTTGTGAGTCAAACAGTGTGTGTGAGTGAAGTACCCTAAAATCCCTGTTCTGAGATAGTGTTTGCCCCGGAACTAACACTGAAGAGGAAGGGCACCACAAACACCTGGATTAAGCGGTTACCAAGGGATTAGGGAGAGAATTTGAAATGAGGGAGTCCTTTTGATAAACTGTATGAAAGGAACATGGACGTCTGCAGCAGGGCAGAGACCCCTGGGGGGAATTGAAGGGGTCGCTATCCTCCGCAGGCGTGGACCTGCCTCGCTGCACACCAGGCACAGCCAGGTTGCCCCAGCGAGGGGTGGTCGGCCCTGGAGCTGGAGCCACCACCTCTGCCTGGAAGGGATGGGGAGACAGGATGCCTATGGATGGTGTGTTTAGGGTATTTAGGGTTAGTTTTAGAAAAGGACTGCTAAGAATGCACAGGTGTTTAATCTCGTGTCTCATCTGATGTATTAGCAATATTGATACTGAATGTATAGTTCAGTGATTGCTGGTTAGAAAATCAATAAATCGCTTCCATCCTGTTTTGATTTACACTGTGTAAACTGAGCAGTTTTAGCCTGAGAGAAACTATCTAAACAATTTTAGCCAGACATGTCAAACATTCAGCGTATGTTGTAACGTTCAAGATCTCAGGGAGAAGAAGATGAAGGCATCTGTCATATACTGTATTTTGAGTTGATAAGGACAATGATTGAAGAGAGTGTCAGAAATGCAAATTTCTGACAGTCTCTGAGGAAAGCAAGAGTTCCCAATGGTATCAGAACTGCATAGAGAGCTTTGCAGACAGCTCAGTATATTAAAGTCATGTGGCTGCTCACCTATGCATTTCCTTATCTTAACACGTTTCCATTTTTTTTTAACATAATACTAAATTTTACATTAGAATTTTTAGTTTACAAATAATTAGCATTCCAATAATACAAGGCTGTAGGGTTCTTTTAATCAACATTAAATATTTATTTGATATACATTTTAGTTCTTAAGTTATTTTCTATGCAGGAAGTATCTTTCTCTTAGAGTAGCTTTTATATATCAATGTCAAAGATCAGAGACCAGAGTTCAGATACCAGAGATGTTGCAATTATATCAATACTTTTTTACCAGCTGAAATCACGAAAGGAAATTTTCCACTGGGAGTAGATGCTGGGTGTTTGTTACATAAAAAATTATTCTTAAATTAAAGATAAAATTAGATGTCCAGATTATGTTGTTTTACTAGGTTCAGTCTAAAAAGAACAACTATTTTATATGAAAAATCAAAATATAAGAATTTCAGAGCTATCAACATTCTACTGCTTTACTAATTATCATACTAAACATTGAAAACAGGTCTAACAATGTATAAATTGAAGAAAACAGTGTTAGTAATCACTTCTTCATATTATCCTCTGGTAATATTCAGAAGATGCTAGTTTTAATTTCTCCTTCCATTAAAATTCTTATTCTATATAAATATCACAGTTTAACATAGTTCACAAAATGTCCTCAAACTACTATGCAAAATTAATATAAATTAAGTCATAATTCTATTTTTCTATTTAATTCCATTTCATTTAGAAGAGAATATTATTAAGAGTATCTTTGGAAAAAAGCTCCAGTTTTAGAGGAGAAAATGATAACAGATCTTAGAAGTCTAATTTTGTTATGTCATTCATAAGCTATTCAACCAAACACTTAAATATTCGCATTTCTAACTTGAACTTGTTTGGTAAAGTTCAAAGCAATGCAGATTACTTTTTCCTAATAGCATTTTTAAATTTTAAACAGGTGTTAGGTGTTTTTTTTTTTTCCTTCTTAAGTGGCAACAAATAATAAATAATTACTACTTTAGACCCCTGAAGATACATAGATCCTGGAAACTAATACCCAGATGACTTTAATGGACAGTCCTAATGTCTCCTCATGTTTCTTTGATGTTAATAAAGATGTTGGACAAAACCAGCTCCAGTAACAACAGCAAATATCTAGGTGGCTTGGGCATTTGCATTGCAAAATTCTGGTTTGCTAGCTTGAAGTCTTCCAGTCTGCAACAAAAGTTGTTCATGTTAGTAAAATAAATGTATTTCTATTCAGTCTTTTCATTTTAAAACATTAACCAAAAGTTCCTTTTAAGCTATTAAAATACTTTCAAAACTTGGAAGGCAGTTAATACACTAGGTATTAGTCCTATTCACCAGGTATTAGTGGATCAAACAGATCCTAATCCCCGAAATTTTTGTGTCAATCCAGGGACTCTTTTAGTCCCTTCCTTGAAATATTTCTGGTTAGAAGTGACTGAATTAGAAACAAGAGAGCTTTCATATAATGGTTTCATTAAATAAAAAAAACTCCGAACTTGAGAAATACATATGTCTGAAGGAAATTCTGGGAACTGACTATGCTAAAAATGAGATTTTCATTGTGAAATCACAAGCCTGCAAAGTGTGTCCAAGATAAGTAACAAAAGTGCAGAGCATAAATGCAAAGAGTAATATAAATATTTTGTTTTGTTTTGTTTCTCCATATTGTCCATGGTTGTGATTTTCTTTTCAATGTAATGTTTGTTTAAAAATTGCAAAAGTCATTGTAGGAACAAACAGGTCTATCAGCAGTGAAACTTGTGAAGACTGGCTTGCTATGAATTCTTTGGTTTACTCTGTGTTGTGCTTGTTTAGCAGCCTTTCTTTCAAGAGTAAAGCAATGCTCTTCTCTATATGGCTGCTTATTTTCACAACTTTTATAAATTTAATTTATTGCAAGAACCTTTGCTGAATTAGATAGAGATTTTTGATAAAGAACTGCAGGTTTTAAGGGACAGAAGTCCATTTAACTGAGTACTCACTCATACACGTTGTACTCACATAATTTCCTTATACTCTAGGACAAGGAAGGAAAAAGTACAGCAATCCAGATTTCTCCATCCACTGAAGCCAATTAAATTAAAATAAAAAACCAAACCAAACCAAACCAAACCAAACAAACAAAGAAACAAAAAACAAAACAAAACAAAACAACACAAATCAAAAAAACCCAATAACTTGATTTTTTTTTTTCCTTGGGATTTATTTTGTTGGTTCAGGTATTTTTCTTATTTTTTACAGATATCAAGGAATTGTTTTCCAACAACTGTCCCCAAGCTAAAATATTTCAGGTTGACATTTTTCAAATTAATATCTGATGTTTTAATTCTAAATTACTTGAAATTCCTACCTAGTTTTCTAAGTTTAAATAATCCACATTTCAGAATGTTCAGAGTACAAATGGAAAACTGTTTTTTTCTATTTTAAAAGTATTAATATATTTTTCAATTTTTATTAATCTAGAAACTGATAGATTTAGTCATATCCAATATGATCCAACTAAGAAAAATTCTCACTCTTACAATAATTCCAATAAGAGACACCTGTTCAATGAAGGGAATAAATTCAGGATATAGTTGGCAGAGAAAATGCAATATGCCTGTATCCACAAGTAGTTAGAACACAATATTCTTCATTTAACACTAATAACAATGAAATTAAATGCCTTTTTATATGTGTTCCAAACTGGAATAAATTAATTCTTCCTTAAACTTATTTTTAAATTCCTTTCCATTCTACAGTATAGTCTGTGGCTATTGTTTGCCATGTATGACAAATACTTCTCAAAGCTATTTCATGTCTCTCAATAAACTGCCTACAAACTTTACAAAATGCTGTCTCCTAGTCCGGAGAACAATTGCTTTTAGACAGGTGGTTTGTTTTCCTTTGCAGTTATAACACTCAATAAAGCCATTTATGTATGATATGAAGTAAGATTAAGACAATAAATTTGTGGTTGTTATCTGCAGTCAAGTCTTCAAAGTCTTGGAAGGAAGGAGATAGCTGGTTTCCAATAAAAACTCAGAACAGTAGATATTCTTCTCATATATTTGAACTTCCTGACTCAGAAAAATTCAGTTGTAAAATTACAAGAGAACAGGTTCTCTACAAAGATTTGTGCTGTTAGCTTTTTATATGACTAGAAATATTACAAAGCATTCCTTAATGCCTGTAGTTCTGAATTTTCTACTGCTAATAAATGTCAAAACCATAATTTCATATAATATTAAGATAAAAACGTCTTCGTTAATAAAAATATATACATGTTTAAAAATGAAAATATTTTTGCAACCTTTGTTGTTCCAAGTTCTAAATAAGCTCAGAAAGATCTTTTATATTTATGTAAACCAGTTTGATTTATTTCTGCATTAATTTAATCCATGTTTTCAAGTGTCAGGAACAGTATCCCAGTCAACGCTTGATTTATTTTGGAAATTAAAAAGAAAAGCTTTGGTGTTGCTTTTATCTACATTTGTTTCTAATTTAAAATGATTAGTGATGGTGACTTGTGACAAGACACAGTTCTAATTGGAGACACAAATTAATTCCACAAATATGTCTAGAAATCAATCTTCATCTAATGCTGAAATACACAGTAATAATTTAAACCAAAAATTGTATGTTCATTTAGGCTTTGAAGATTGGCATAACTCAATACTTTTGGCAGTTTCTGCTTGATAAGCCAAGACCAGAGCTGCAAAATTTGTATGTGAGGACTGAGATGCATTGGGAGAACTATGTGAACACTTGGCACAATAAAAGCCTGTCCAATATTTGGCTCTTAACAGTGTCCTTCACTTTCCCAAATATTAAATTCATGCAAAGCAATTTTTTTAAGTGAGAAATTAAAATCATTGAAACAGAAGAACATGTAAGACATCCGGTTTCAACTGGAAAACACATTTAAAGCAAAGATGAGAGTGAGTTTCAGGTGTAATCACTACTTTAAGAGTAGCAAGGGTGTGGGAAACATTTTTGCCTCTGAAAACATTCAAAGCATGATAAGAGAGTTTCCAGTTTGTTTTTCTTTGTTTATGTTTATTTATATTTTAGTAGGATTTATAATAACACATTAGGAGGACTTGTTTTCATGCTACTGATTCTTCAAAAACAAGCATGGATTTATTGTGAGAGAACAGAAGAGGAAGCTGCCTTGGTTTGTGTGGTGCAGTACACACTTTGTGCCATGTCAGAAGGGATAGTATATAATGTGTACAGCCTTCTACCCTTTGCCATCACATCTGTATCCTTTCCTGACAGGAGTAGTTGCACATATAAATACACTGGGTCAGAAGCTTTAAATACGTACATGAAATTCTGCTTCTTTTCTTTAGATGAAAATGCAGAAAAAAATCTGCGCTAGTAAGCAATAACAATTGAAATATGCTGATGTTTTATTACTCTATTTCCTGTCACAGAATCACAGAATCACCTAGGTTGGAAGGGACCTTTTAAGATCATCAAGTCCAACCAATGGGGGAGGAAACAAAAACAAAACCAAACCAAAACAAAAAAAACACAAACAAACAAACCAAAAAACAACTACACAAAAAAACCCCACCAAAAAACAACAACAAAAAAAAGCCCCACAAACCACCACACAACACAACACTAGCAAACCCAACACACCACACAAAAAACATCCAACACTAATCCATATCCCCAAGCACCATGTCAACTCCTCTCTTGAATACCTCCAGGGATGGTGCCTCAACCACCTCCCTGGGCAGCCTATTCCAATACTTGACAACCCTTTCAGTAAAGAAATATTTCCTAATATCTAACCTGAACTTCCCCTGGCGTAACTTGAAGCCATTACCCCTTGTCCTATCATCTGCCACTTGGGAGAAGAGACCAACCCCCGCCTCTCTACAGCCTCCTTTCAGGTAGTTGTAGAGAGCAATAAGGTCTCCCCTCAGTCTCCTCTTCCTCAGACTGAACAACCCCAGCTCCCTCAGCCTCTCCTCATAAGACTTGTGCTCCAGACCCCTCACCAGCTTTGTTGCCCTTCTCTGGACCCGCTCCAGCACCTCAATGTCTTTCTTGTGGTAGGGGGCCCAAAACTGGACACAGTACTCGAGGTGGGGTCTCACCAGTGCCGAGTACAGGGGGACGATCACCTCTCGGGTCCTACTCACCACACTGTTCTTGATACAGGCCAGGATGCTGTTGGCCTTCTTGGCTACCTGGGCACACTGCTGGCTCATGTTCAGCCGACAGTCGACCAACACCCCTAAGTCCTTTTCTGCCAGGCAGCTCTCCAGCCATTCTTCCCCAAGCCTGTAGCGCTGCCTGGGGTTGTTGTGACCCAAGTGCAGGACCCGACACTTGTCCTTATTGAACCTCATTCTGTTGGTCTCAGCCCATTGATCCAGTCTGTCCAGATCTCCCTGCAAAGCCTCTCTACCCTCCAGCAGATCAACACTCCCACCCAATTTGGTGTCATCTGCAAATTTGCTGAGGGTACATTCGATCCCCTCGTCCAGATCATTAATGAAGATGTTAAAGAGAACCGGACCCAGTACCGAGCCCTGTGGGACACCACTCGTGACTGGTCGCCAACTGGACTTCATGCCATTCACCACCACCCTCTGGGCCCGGCCCTCCAGCCAGCTTTTAACCCAGTGCAGAGTATTCCCATCTAAGCCCATGGGCAGCTTGTCGTTTATAACTTTTTTAAGCTTGAAACATCTGATTTTCAATTTTCTCTTAAGGGTGTCTACTTCACATTGAGTTGTGCTCTTTTTTGTGAAGAAAAGACTTTGCTGATGACATGGTTAAAGAGAATATTTTTTGTGTTTGGTAAAAAATTCTGGTTTGCACTTACAGACTCTGACCAACAAGTGAGGAAAGCGTCATACTGAAGTACAGGCTGTATTCAAAATTCTTTGCTTTCTCATGTGCTTTGTGATACCTTCTTGATTTTTTTTTTGTGATTAATTATCATTAAGTAAGCAAAAAGAAATTTTCTTACTATTTTAAAGATGTGTATTCTATACAGACCGCAATACAGACTACAGTTTACAGGATTTCTGATGAAAACTTGTTCACTGCTTATTCTACAGGACACATTTGAGGCAGTTTATTGAAGTTTTAGTTTAAATCTTGTGTGTTTGGAAGCAAATCTTCCATCAGCCCCAGTAATCATACTTTGATATGCATCATAAAGTTGTTTCAGAGCACACGAGCTGGATTCCTTTCAGATTAAACTGTGAGATGCACTCCAGGGGGGCATGTAATGCACTCCAACAAGAACGAGCACTGCATCTGTAGAATGAGACTAGAGTTCCTTGGAAGGAAATGATGCCAAAATGTATTTAGGTTGTCAGCTGCTCAGCACCAACTTTTTAATTCTTCAGACCAACTTCTGTTGCAACTAAAATAGATATAATCAGTGGCTTTCGTAAACCTTAATGTATTTACAGAGTATCCTAGAAATTCTTCCGTAAGAACTGTTGAAATGAGTGCTCAATTACACTCCTTTCCCCTCCCCCCTCTCCCAAAAAAAAAAAAAAAAGGGGTATCAGAGCTTTTAATAAATGCACAAGGTAAAACTATTGGGAGAAATGAACTCTCATAAATATTTTCTTTTAGTCTGAGATCTTCAGTATAAAATTTCAGTGTTTAAAATTTTTATGCTTTCCTTGATTATATGCTTGCATTGAAATAGGTTCTAAAATCTCTTTTCTTCTGAGTTTTTGAATGTATGTTTGAATAGAAAAGTTCCAGAAATTTGAAAGCAACAGAAATCTGAATATGTACCCAAATGTACAAAGAACATTTCATTCTATGAGGACACATGTGAACTGTGACCATCTATTCAATAAAAGCAACTCAGAATGGTTTGGAAGTGTGATCTAGTTTAAAAATTATTCTTGTAAAAGTATTAAAGACTTTTAGTGAATGTAGGAGAGAATGAAATTTATGATTTACAAAATAATCTCTTTGGCATAAGATTTTTCTATGATGATATTTACCATTAGTAAAAACAAAAAAAAAAAAGTAGATAATAAGAAAAGAAAAATTAATATTTCCTTAAGCCTGAAAAAAAAAAAAATCCATTCAGTGTTACATATCTGCATAAGTTTTTCAAGACTGCCTTTTTTATTATGACTCTGTCTGAAAGACTCTTGTCATCTTTCCAAATTATTCTTTCTTTCTCTTTTGCATAACAATACTGATACAACCTTTTAATTTCTTTCCCCTTATAATCTCTCTATCTTCCGCATAATGCTCCAAAATTTTGGAATTATTTTACATCTGTAGGGCAAGAACTCACAATGACCTCCAGCTCATGCACTGTACCTGTTTTATGACCTGAAACTATACAAAGGAAGGGAACTCCAAGTGTTTTTGACTGTTAATCTTCCTGAATATTTTCTTTTCATGGAGGCATATAATAGCTAAATTATTCTAAAGAAATCTGCCACAATCCTCTTAAAACCAAATGACCAATTAGTGCCATTTTCTAGTTTTCTTATGGATCCCTTGCTTTTTGTCCATTTAGCCTATGAATTTCTAACAGCATGTCTAATGTCTTTTATCTCACTTTGGAGTTACCAAAGGACAGTTTTTACCAGGCAATCATAAAAAAGAAAAAAACACTAATGACCTCTCCCCTGATAAGCATCTTATAATAGCTGCAAGGGAAAAAAAAATTAACTGAACAATTCCATTTCTGTGGGAAGTTCCTTTCCTCTTTGTGTACTAATATGATACACAGAAGCTGTTATTTATGAAGTAAATGGTATTTTTGCTGAAGCTATCCTGTGATCATTATCTGAATTTGATTTAGACTGTAGGCTTAATTTTTCTCTCCAGTCAGTAAGAATTCAATGTATCAATATATAATTTTACTATTTGCAAGTACTTCAAGTGCTGAAATTGTCATCTTTTCCAGCATCCCATTGCTGAGAATCCAATTGCTTTTTCCATCTTTGAATCTTGAGCAGGTAAATATGTAACATTTCCTCTGTTGTAAATTGGTAGATGTTGCTGCTTGACACTTTTTATATGCTTAGTGTTTTGAAAGGAAAGGAGATAATCCTTCTATTTCATGCTTTTATTTTTTTTTTCAGTACCCTCACACTGAATAAATGTCATGCACTGCGATAATTTCTGCCAATAGCCAATAGTATCTGATTCTTTAAAGGGCTATTAACTTCACTCTAAATATTTCCTGAAGAAAACATACTGTACTTATAAAGATCAGCCCTAAGGAAGAAAACAAAAAAACAGTTTTTTAAAAAATCTAGTGATACTCACCCCATTTTACAGTCTGAAGTTGGAAGCAAGGATAATAATGTGAAATGAGAAATATTTTGTCACTTAGGGCCTATTCTCCCCCTCACAGACTATAAAAGTTGATTTTACTAGGGTGGACTCATTTCAGAAGTTTCTGAAAGCTTGGGAAAAAAAATCACCTTGGAATAAGAAAGGACTTCTGCAAGTGGTAACTGAAAAAAACCCATGACTATTCCTAGAAAAGGCATTGTCAAATAGTAGTAGCCATTCTTATCTATGTACTAATCCATTTAAGATGAAGAGTGGTTCCTGCCATTGACATTTTATATGGCACTGTATTTTTTGAGCAGACTCTGCCTTTTGCTGTCATATTTTTCTTCCAGATGAAACTGCAGTCAGAGAGAAGCGAATTATAGATGCATCCTGTTTGATTGTTTATTTGTTTTAACCAGGAGAACATAATATAGGGCTCTTCTTTTGGGTAGAAAATTAATGCTTCTGATCATGTAAGTTTTTACAAGTTCATGCTTCACATATCCGTAATGATGAGTAATGCCTGTCCCNCGCCTCTCTACAGCCTCCTTTCAGGTAGTTGTAGAGAGCAATAAGGTCTCCCCTCAGTCTCCTCTTCCTCAGACTGAACAATCTCAGCTCCCTCAGCCTCTCCTCATAAGACTTGTGCTCCAGACCCCTCACCAGCTTTGTTGCCCTCCCTAAAGTGGTAAAGCAGACAACTCACTATGCTTATATTACTATTTCTATTTTCTAATTTTATATGCAGGTATGTACTATCCTGTTCCAATTGACTAGGAAAACAAAAATCTAGTCACTAGTTTTAATGACAACAAAATTGTGTTCTGTATGTAAGTACCACCGTATCTCTCCAGTGCTAAGTAAAAAAATAGTCGGTTGCTTCATCTTCACCTATGTTGAATTACACATTTCTTAATATAACATATTGCTCAGTATTTCTGTAGCATAGAGAAGCATCCTTGTTATACATCTTCCATACTCTTGCCAAGACTTTCAAAGGAATGTCTTTCTTGGCTTCTTCCTTCATAGGTTCTGTAAAAAGACAGTAGTAGTGATCATAAGAACATTGTGAAGTTAGAAACTAGGATAAATCTATTCTTTTCTATATGGCATTCAAGTCTCACATTGTTACAGGCAAACCTCTAAACATCCTTTTAAATGGATGATGAAGCATGATACAGTGCCACAATATATATCATAATCTTTATACTAAACGATCATTTAAAAAGTGGTCTGATTATACAAATTCCACAAAATTGTGCCATTTCTGTTATTCTAATTCATATGAAACAGAAGAATGAAGATACTAACCTGGATATTATAAGTATTACATTATCATATTCCTTATTCATCAGCGCAGAACTAGCACAGCTAGGTGACTAACTCGGATCATTTCAGGTTTCTTACACAGACACAGTGCAAAGTGCCACGAGTAAGATAAGAACTCTGCCTGGTTATTTTTGTATCAAAAAGTAATGAGCCTGCAAAAGAGAATTTATCCCATTAGACATGTAGAGTATAAGACTTCAGAGCTGGAATGGCAATCCAATTCCATTAATATAGACAGGGTTATGGTATTGATTGTTTTCATATAGTAAGAGCCATCACAAAACGCAATAACAGCATAGAAATTTCCTTTACAACTTTCGGTGCCCAAAATATTTAGAAATTATAAACCTAACACAGCAATGAGGACATGAGAAAAATTCTAGCAAGATAAAACCCCTGGGTGACATTTATAAAGAAGGATTTATTTCAACAATACTGAGAAAGTGGTGGGGGGTTTTTAACCCTAACTATATTAATTTAATAAATCTCTTAAATCCATGTAAAAAATGTTCATTGTAAAGTTTTTACCTGGTAATATATACTGTAAGTTGTTTAACCTTCAGCAAAATATAATGTTATAAAGAACACATTACTTTTTATTTAATAGTTATTTCCTCAGATTTAAAAATGTCATCTTTATGAGCTGTTTGTCACTTAAAGTTTTACAATTCTTTGTGAATTTGAATGTAATCTTCCACTTGTAGCAGATCAGTTTACTAAAATGATGTTCTCAAGATATTGCCAGTTTCATTATGAAACAAGATCTTCTGTCTATTCCCTTCATTTTATTGAAGAAAGTGTAATACGAATAGATTTTCTTGTAAACCTGAGGTATGACTGAATGAGATTTTTTCAATACTCATAACAGTGTATCCTTTCTAAAAATCATGGAGAATAATACCTCCCCTTTGACTATGCCTGAATTATTTTTGCACAGAAATCACTGCTAATGCAATTTTTTAAATTATTAACTGTTCCCAATTATAGTTTCATTTCAAGAACTGGAAATAGTTTTTGAAAACTTTCAATGTCTGTAATGAAAACTGTACCAAGCTCACAGATTGGTACATTTTGACAGAATTATTTCTTTATCTGTTAAGTGACACAGACTTTCCAATGATCATTTTTTGAATTCTTGGAAAAACCTACCTATTAAGATAGCTCACAGTAGGTTCCAGTTCTTCTGTATCATCCAGAGCCCTTCCAAATGTGATGTTAGACATATTTATATTGCCATCTGAATTAGCTTTCTATTTTCATGAGAAGCCTTTTCCATAAGAATTTCTTTCAAACCAGTTGTCATAGTTTCAGGCAGACAGTATCTTTTGGATTCTTAGGAAAAATGTGAATAATCACTTTTTGGAGTCACTTGGTTTTCAGAGAGAATGCTGACAAAGAATGAACAAAAGTAAATTGCAGATTAATGAAGTTGGGCCAAAGTTATCTAGCTCAAGAAGACAAGGAGAGCCTAGCAATTGTTGCTGAAGCATGAAAAAACAAAAGCTGCAAAGCAGCAGCTCTTATTTATTTTATTAGAAGGCGAAACGCTGTTTGCAGGTTAAAAGTTTTTCAGTTTTTTTCTTGCTGTTGTAAACATCTCCCATACCTTTGTGAATTTATTTTTGAGATCCTTCTCCTTGATTCTTTTGTGATATTGCATTCTGAGCATGTGAGGATGCAAAGGAAATTCTGTCTTGTTTTATATCTCTTTCTGAAAATCAAAGCAATCAAAAAAACTTCCAAAAATATAAACATCCATCTTCCCATTGTAGTGTTAAAAATTTATTTTTGTTGTTTATATCACATTGTTGTATATTTATATAACAAATCTTCTGGGAATTCTCTTAGGACCAGAGAGGTTAATTAGAGAAGATCTATAGTGTCATTTCAGCCGTAGGGGTTTGCTAAGATGAAGGACATCTGCTCTTTTCCTGTGCGTGAGACCCTGAATGAATTATTTTCTACTTTGAGGCTTTTCTACTATGACTACAAGTCTTTTGATCATGAAGGATCATTTTACCTCACGAAAATGCACATGAAATGTCTGCTTTGACCCTGATTCTCCTTCACAATAACAGCCAGTCTCCTCTTGTATTCTATTAGTCCATGGTGTTTTGTTATGTCTGTAGACGAACAGAAGACCCTTTTTTCTTGGATATTGTACAATTTCTGTTTCTATCTACAATAAAATGCTACTTTTCTACTTTCAATTAAAAAAAAAAAAAGTTCAGATAAATTTGTCAAAACAACCTTGTTCCTTTGGCTGAATATATATACAAATAATGGTGGAGAAAATATTTATTTTTAATCTTGTTTTCATTTCTTTTGGTCGGCAATGCATTCCAACGTTTGTTTATATATACACATGCACACACAACAAGAATTGTACATATTCTTAAAAAATACATAAGAACTGCAACATCTACACAAGTTAGCAAGGTTTCTCCTCATATGCTACCATGACATATAATAATAGTTGAGAAAATTGGTTCTATCTCCTTTCACTTTTAAACACTAATTTAGTTAAGACGGGTTGTGCTAATTATCTCTGCACAAGCTGCTCGAGTTATACTAGGTAACAAGACTGCAATTTATCCCTGACTAACTATATTGATTTCTCTCTTGCCAGCTATAATCAGATAAATAAAACAATAAACAACACTTGTTCTTATCATCTCTGCAGTTCAACAATACTCAGCTTCATTTACTATTTTCTGGCAAACATCCTTGCAGAACTTACCCTTTTCATATCTAGTTGGCATACGAGATATCTTCTCATACCTGATACATCATTTCCCTAATAGCAGAAAAGTAAAGCCAAGTGAATCCGTAATGAACATAAGCCTGATTTGGGACTCACATTCTACTGCTTTATTCTTACTTTAAATCAATGTTTGCATTGTTTTGTGTTTTAACATCCTAATTTACTGGTAATAGCAGCTGTTCTCTTAGCTTATGCATGGATACACTTACTTACTCTTCTCTCAGCTGCAAGCAATATTGGATTTTTTAGAGACTACTCTAATTCTGAATTATTTCAACATCCTTGGATTTGACTGTGCTATCTTTGATTTCTCTGTTCCTCTTGGAAAGCAGGAATCTTTGAACTATGGCTCTGTCTTGGTGACAGAGCACTGACACAGCTGACAAGCACTTTATACATGAACATGTTACCAGGCCAACCTTTTCAAAAGGTAGATCTAAGATAAGTATCAAGCATGGAAATTTGTTTTAATATTTAGTCCCTTTCTGAATGTGAGCTGGCTTAAAAGAGATTTATATTAGCTATGCACTATGACTCAACAACAGTAGCACCTTTTTCTCGGATCTTTGTCACTTGAAGCAGGCAATTATTCATTGAGTGAGAAAGCCTGCTTCTGTATCTGAGATACATACAGAAAACATACCTTAAATTTCCTACTTTACATAAAGTATATGAGAGGTAAAAGCCTGGATCTTCTATATCTAGGTGGATCCTTACATCAAAATGTATTCTCTTCACCTCAGACATTTAATTACAGAACATGCACTAGGAACATTAAGACATTACCTAACAGCAATTTTTAAACAACTTAAACACCTCATGGATGTATTTCTTCCACAATACTAAAGGCAAGTGATTTATTTTTAAGATAAATGATGCTGAGATCTCTAATTCTTTTTCAGAGCGAATGAAAACAAGTATCAAGATTTAGATTTTTTTCCTTAGAAAAAAAAAAAAAAAAAGATTGTACTTTCCACTGATCACTTAATTCTATGTCTGTCAAATGAACCAAAGGACAAGAAGACTTAAATCTGATATTAAAACCTTTATTATTTGCTGATATTCATTACATGGTTATTGTGGAGTGAGACTGCAATGAGGAACTGGGATGGCTTTGGGATATCCAGTTAAATATTTCTATCTCTTAAAAGTCTCCAGGCTTCCCCTAAGCCTGTCCTTCTCTATTTCAGACTTCTTTTAGTTGAGTATTATTACAATAAACCTGTTATCACAAGGATTTGTACTCATTTTTAATTTCACTGCAATGCCTCTTTTTGTACCTTTCTACTTCTGGATTTGCTTACAAAAGATGTTTTGATTTTTGTATACAACGCAGGAAAAAGAGCAATAGATCCAAGAGCTGAGTCTGAGTAGAAAGAATAGCAGTTAGGTTAGTTTTGGTTTTTTAAATATTCACATGAGATGATAATGGTTAGAATGTTAGTTTGAAGCTAGCTTATGCATTGCTTTTAGACCTTCAACTATAACCATAAGATGAAGAGGGAGAGCTTAAGGTAATCAAAGAAGTTTCAAAAATGTCCAGGGAAGTATATAATACTGATTATTTTGTGAGAATGGAAAATTCATAGATTTGCATTCAGGATCAAGGTGAACAGTATGTGAAATTAAAGTGAGATCGATGGTGGAGTGGGACACTATGGTCAGTTCTGTCAAAGCATCCTGTATTTCATGATATTGCCCACTGGGAGATCTAATTTTTAAAAACATAGTGATGCCTCTAAACTTTTGCATATTCCTATCATATGGTTTATCAAAGCAACTGTATCTATTATCCATATAAGCCATAACAATAAAAGTAGAATGTAGTAGAATGCAGTGAGGATTTATTTTAAAACCTACTGAATTCATTTTGAAGAAGAAAAAAAAAAAAAAAAAAAAAATTATTTTGAAAAAAAAAAAAAAAAAAAAAAAAAAAAAAAAAAAAAAAAGATTTGTTACTATTTTCCCGTTGATCTCTTTGAGTGTTATCTGAATATTGAAGCCTTCTGTTGTACCACTTAGCAAAAATTCTTTATAAGTTGCAAGTGACAGTATCTCACGTTAAAGTTCAGTGTAAAATTTTCAGGATCATTTCCCTTTACAAGAATTTTGAGATTTCCCAGGCTCAAAATTCATTTATGCCTCACTCCATCAGTTTCTCTAATATAAAAATTATCCACCTGGTCTGAACTACTGTTTCTGCTGTAATTGCTAAATCATTGACATGTGCCCCTGCAGGATGGTAGCATGACCTCTGTACTTATTAATGGGTCTCTGCTCTCCTTTTGCAGCTGATTTAACTAGCAGTTTCATTGCAAATCTAAAAATGTTACAGAAGGTGGCATTTGTGTTACAATAACCTTTGTAACCCTGTGACAACTCCTCCAACCTGGAGCTCTGAAAAAGGTCTAATATTTTCAGATGAATGACTGAACCTTTCCAAGAGTATAATATGTGCATATATGGATTTTTAATTAAGAACTGCCCTAGGTCTCCCAGAACACAGCAGCAAAATGCCATTAACTCTATCAATCAGGATTAGGCCTCTATCACATAAAAAGAAGGAAAACTACATTGCTTTGCTCATTTACACAGCAGTAAAATTCTGTTCACAAGTGTAACACTCTTGTAAGAGAATGTGTCTCTTCATAATGTTAATAACCCCTAGACCAATTATAAAAGATTCTTACCCTTTTCATATTCAGTCAATAAATTGTTGCAGATTCCCCTAAATTGATTGGGTCTTCTTCCTTTGACATAAAACAGTCTTTTGAATTCTTTCTGTTCTATGGCAGTTTCTCAAGCTCCTGAGTCACTGTAATTCATGTTTGAGTATTATCTCCCTTGCTTTTATATTGGAATCATTTGTACTGCTGGAGCATTGTAAAACATAACTAAACGATACGCTGTAGCTCAAATGGAATTTATGGGATCAATATAAAAATTATTTGGTGAATTTCTTGGCATTATGCATGAAGCAAAAATTAGTAAGTCATAAATTGTCCTCCTTGGCCATAAATCTATTAAAATAGTGAAAATAGCTATATAGAATTCCATCCAGTCATTGTCACTGCTTAAGTTTGTACATCAAGGTTAAAATGACTCTATCAATATGCACATAGACTACAGACCAGATTTTCTGAAGAAATTATCTTTTGCTTCAGCAATTAAAAGAATCTGGATTTTCATAAAACCCAAGCACTCAGCTTGCCAAGTACCTCACACAATCTGGTCCCTAATTTTTGTGAACTATTTTGAAAGTACAGCTCTATTAAAACTAATTGCAGTTTTTATGGTCTTACAAATATGTTTTCTGCCCTGTGTTTCTAAGCAGCACAGAAATAAATGGAGATTCTCACTATGACATTTACCTGCTAACTTTAGAGATCTACATCCACACTAGATTTTTTAAAGACAACAGACAAGAATAGGCATAGTAAGGATATGATGGCCTGACCTGTCTGGGCATTAGCTATTAGCTATTAGTTCTGGACAAATTGTTAGCTTGTGGCAAACAGCACTGGTGAGGAACGCTTGGTTTCATCATTTTGCCAACACTCTTCCTTATACTAAGACTACATATATATTTTTCCAAAACAAGAATTTACTTCACTAAAAAGATTGCACAATCAGGAGACTGTGTCAGGACCCTGAATGGACCAAGAGGCTTTGTAACATCTGCCTCCTCAAATTGAGTGCTTGACTGCCTGTATTCAAGATCAACTCTGATTTTGCTTAGCTGTGTAACTTGGGATCAAACTGATGTGAAAACAGGCAAGCTGTGAGAAGTCTCTGTCCCCATTACTCGGAAACTGTATTAAAGCTCAGGTCCTTGCCCTAGGTCTTTGTATGAGTTTTCACAGATTCTTAGAATCATAGAATTGTCCAGCTTGGAAGGGACCTTTAAGATCATCTAGTCCAACCATCAACCTAACTCTGACAAAAAAGACCCCATCACTAAACCATGTCACTAAACACTGTGTCAACCCATCTTTTAAATACCTTCAGGGATGGCACCTCAATCACTTCCCTGGGCACAGCCCATTTCAGTGTTTAATAATCCTTTCAGTATAAAAATTTTTCCTGATACCCAATCTGAACCTTCCCTAGTGCAACTTGGGGCCATTTCCTCTTGTCCTATAGCTTGTGNTGGACCAAGAGGCTTTGTAACATCTGCCTCCTCAACTTGAGTGCTTGACTGCCTGTATTCAAGATCAACTCTGATTTTGCTTAGCTGTGTAACTTGGGATCAAACTGATGTGAAAACAGGCAAGCTGTGAGAAGTCTCTGTCCCCATTACTCGGAAACTGTATTAAAGCTCAGGTCCTTGCCCTAGGTCTTTGTATGAGTTTTCACAGATTCTTAGAATCATAGAATTGTCCAGCTTGGAAGGGACCTTTAAGATCATCTAGTCCAACCATCAACCTAACTCTGACAAAAAAGACCCCATCACTAAACCATGTCACTAAACACTGTGTCAACCCATCTTTTAAATACCTTCAGGGATGGCACCTCAATCACTTCCCTGGGCACAGCCCATTTCAGTGTTTAATAATCCTTTCAGTATAAAAATTTTTCCTGATACCCAATCTGAACCTTCCCTAGTGCAACTTGGGGCCATTTCCTCTTGTCCTATAGCTTGTGACTTGGGAGAAGAAACCAACCTCTCCTTTCAGTTACTTTCAGAGAGCAATAACATCTCCCTTCAGCCTCCTTTTATATACACTGAACAATCCCAGCTCCCTCAGCCTCTCCTCAGAAGACTCTATACCCTTCACCGACTTCATTGTCTTTCTCTGGACCTGCTCCAGCATCTCAATGTCTTTTTTGTGGTAAGGGGCCTAAAACTGGACACAGTACTCAATGTGGGGCCTCACCAGGGCTGAGTACAAGGTGACAATTACCTCCCAAGTCCTACTCATCATGCTGTTCCTGATACAGACCAGGATGCTGTTGGTCCTCTTGGCCACCTGGGCACACTGCTGGCTCATGTTCAGCTAAGAGCTGACCAAAGCCCCCAGGACCTTTTCTCCCAGGCAGCTCTCCAGCCACTCTTCCGCAGCCTGTAGTGCTATATTTCGTTGCAGCTGTGCCTCTGCCCAGCATTGCACATTGCTGTCCATGACTTGGCCTTGCTGACTTGATTTCCTGGGCTGATCTCAGACCTGCATGGTCATGACTGGCAATCATAGGGTTATTGTCTGATCACTGTCCCCAAAACTTCTTCTTGCACACTTACTGTGGGATGGTGTCCCTTGGTGGGATTGCCCTGCCAACCTGGTCACTCCTAACTCCTCTTCTCTTGAAGTGCCTTGCTTCTCCCCAAGTGTTTTCTGTGATACCACATTAGGAAGTGTGATAGCTAAGGTAAGACTCTGTATAATACTCAAAAATGTACCTATTAACAGAGTCCATCACTATTTCTTAAATGTGGAAGATAGTTGTAGACAAAGACTAATCTTTATTAAAGGAAGCACATGGTACCAGCCTAATCCTTGAGTACACTGCATGGATGCATAACGTGGTGCCCTTTTAATAAAAGTGACTTCTGTTATTTTTCTCTAACACAGTTTTCTCTGGTGAAAAATATTTCTATATGTTTCCGCAAACTGTGGATGTTAAATGTGAAACACTACTAGAACTGAAGCTAGAAAGTAACTATGTGAGATGATGCAGAAAAACATCTTCTGACACTTGACAACCAAAACCAGCTGTGCCTTCAGGCACTGGTGTTGGCAAGTACATGGAGAAGTGCCTTGCTGTATTCCCACACTGCCCTAGTAAGGTTTCAAATGAGAACTAACATCAAACAGAAAAATCCTATCTAATCCAGAACTTCTGTTTATCTGTTAGAAGAATTAAAGCATTAACTTTCTGGAACACTTGTTCTTAAATTAATATATTATATTGCAATGCAAAGAAGCAGTACACATATTTAGTAGTTCATTATACAGAGGTTATTTGTAAGTTGCAGAAAACCTTCCTAGAGGCAGCGGTTTCAAGAATGAAAAACAGTATTTTGGGTCGTGAATCACAAGTGGATACACTGGGCAGAAACACACAAGCAGCTGATGGATCTTTAGGAACTGTGTTGAAAGTAGCTGCTTCAGGCTTAGACACTCTTTTGCATTTAGTATGTAAAGTTGAGAGTTCTGACAGTGAAAAACTCTCTTTTGTAGGTCATTTTGCAATACAATAAACATTTAAGCTAGTCTTTTTATTTGAAGTAACACACTTCCCTCCCCCAGCTTCTCACTTTGTCAACCCTTTTCCACTTGTGTATAATCGTAACAATTTATAATTTCTGTCTAATCCCAAATTCTTTAAGTGAAATGTTAACTGTCAAAGTTTGCTGTTACAAATGGGCGGGGGGAGGGGGAAGGAGCAGAGGGAAGAATCTTCTGTCCGTGCTGATACAATTAAAACTGATGAAACTTTCTGAGCTGTTTGGTAGCATTAAGTGAAAAAGAAAATTTTAAGGGAACAAGAAAAAAGGAAAATGAAGCATTAAGGGAAAAAGAAGTGCTACCAGCTTAAAACATACCTTCACTAGAGGGCTTTGCTATTGTCAAAAGCTTCGGTACCTCAAATTAATTTACTTATGTAACTGAAGTACTAGTTAATCAGCTTCCTCTCACTTCCCTCTACTCAGAAAGCCCTGGTCTGGCATAGTTCTTCAGTTGTGCAGCTGAGCAAAGAGGACCAATGGCTGCCAATGTGGGGCAAGATAGATTGGACCCTGGCAGTCAGCATTAGCCAGGCAAGGCAAGAGGCTGCTGGGCTCTGCTTCTAAAGCTCATTGGGATTTTTACTCTAAGTGGGCACTGGAAACAAAATAGAAATCATTTAGAAAGAAAATGCTTATCATTGCCTTCCTTCACAGAATAATTTCCACTTGCCATGAAATTACTGATTCTGTCTCCTTCTGGATCCATAAATTTTTAATCTCTTGCTGAACAGTATTTTACTAAGAGAATCATAGAATGACAAAATCACAGAGTGATATGGGGTTGGAAGGGACTTCTGGAGATCGTCTAGGCCAATCCCCCTGTCAAAGGAGGTCCTCCTACAGCAGGTTGCACAGGAATTTGTCCAGGTGGGTTCTGAATGTCTCCAGAGATGGAGACTCCACCATTTTTCTGGGCAACCTGTCCCAATGCTCTGCCACCTTCAAAGTGAAGAAGTTCCTCCTCATGTTTAGATGGAACTTCTTGTGTACAAGTTTGTGCCCATTTCCTCTTGTCCTCTCACTGGGCACCACTGAAAAAAGACTGACCTCTTACTCGACACCCACCCCTTAAGTATTTGTAGGTGTTGATCAGATCCCCCCTCAGTCTTCTTTTCTCCGGACTAAAAAGACCCAAGTCCCTCAGTTGTTCCTCATAGGAGAGGTGCTCAAGGCCCCTGATCATCTTTGTAGTCCTCCACTGTACCCTCTCCTGCAGTTCCCTGTCTGTCCTGAACTGGGGGGCCCAGAACTGGACACAATATTCCAGATGGACTCTCACCAGGGCAGAGTAGATAACCTCCCTAAACACACAGATCACACTCTTCCTGATGCACCCCAGGATGCCATTGGTCTTCTTGGCCACAAGAGAACATTGCCGGTTCACGGTCATCCTGTTGTCTATCGAGACTCCCAGGTCTTTTTCCACAGACCTACTCTCCAGCAGGTCAGCCCTCAACTTGTACTGGGTAAGAGGGTTATTCCTCTCCAGTTGCAGCACCCTACACTTGCCCTTGTTGAATTTCATCAGGTTCCTCTCTGCCCAACTCTCCAGCCTGTCCAGGTCTTGCTGGACAGCAGCACTGCCTTCTGATGTGTCAGCCACCCCTCCCTGTTTTGTGTCATCAGCAAACTTGTTGAGGGTACATTCCATCTCTTCATCCAGGTCATTGATGAAAATATTGAAGAGGACTGGATCCAGTACTGACCCCATTTGTTACAGACCTCCAACTAGATTCTGTTCCACTGATCAAAACCCTCTGAGCACTGTCTTTCAGCCAGGTTTCAATCCACTTCCCTGACCATTCATCTAATCCACACTTCTTAAGCTTACCTATGAGGCCGGTGTGGGAGACTGTGTCAAAAGCCTTTCTGAAGTCAAGGTAGACAATGTCCACCACCTCCCCTCATCTATCCATCTAGTCATGCCATTGTAGAAGGCTATCAGGTTAGTCAGACATGATCTCCCCTTGGTGAATACGTGTTGACTACTTCTGATAGCTTTCTTTTCCTCCAGATAGAAATGATATGTCTTTAGAGACATAAAGAGCACACCTTCTTCCATCCCTTCTGATGATAGCTCATAGCTTTGCTGCTAAAACAATTTCTCGACGAACAGAAATAGTGAGTTCAGGTGTTGTAGCTATGGTGGAAGAGCATGAAAGCCTATAGGCTGGAGGGACTCATCAACCAGAGCATACAAGTTGGGAAAAGGCAACTATGAGCTGTAGTGCTGAAAATAGGTAGGTGAAACAAATGAAACACTGTACCTCACAGAAAGCATAGATGATAATAGTTTCTTTATGTGGTATTTTAGGTACATTGGATCCAGATTCTTGTTTCTATGAAATTATAATGTATTTTATACTGACATAATCTGCTATTCCCTTATTTCAGATGAAAGCAGTACTATTCTTTGCTTGCCTGTTGCATGTAATCTTTTTAAGTGAGTTCTCTTCACAAAGTTCAGAATGCTGTAAAGTTTGAAGGTAGAAATACAAGACTTTGGAGTTAGAATAATCCCTGTAATCTACTGAATTCATAGCTAATAGAGAAAATTACGGTGTGTGCTGAAGGAACCGTATGTGCTTAGGATCCTCTCCCCTACTTCGGGAATGGATATAGGGAAAAAAGGTCAGAATTGATGTACCGTGGCAGGGAAATTACCTTAGGTGCTTCATAAGGTAATTTCTTTCCACAGGGAAATGTGAGATGAATTAGTGGGTTAAATATTGTTGAGTTGAGCCCCAGCTCTGGTAATTATTCATGCACTATTCATGTATTCATGATGGGATTAAATAAAGCTATCCTGGATAAATCAAAACACTTGAACATTTTCTTAAACAAGTTTAGGTACATAGAAAGTACATATGTGTTATTTCACTTGAACGTGTTCACACAGACCCACATCAAAATGCCTATGATAACACGACCAAGATCTAAACCTGACAAGCAATAACGATGTGTTTATTTTCATGTATCAGTTTCTTCAATCTGTTCTGTAGAACAGTTAACATGATTAAAAATAAGCATTTTTTGTCTTTCTGTGACTATGAATCCATCAATAAAAGAAACAAGGTGGGGTACGGGTGTACAAGGAAATGAATATACAATGCGTTGTACAAGATTAATCAATGCTCAGTTAGAACTTTGAGCAATTCTTTTCCCATCTGTCATTTTTTCTTTTTTTTTTTTTTCTTTTCCAAGAGAATGATTAAGGAATCTTGGTAGACCTGAAGATTTTCAATGTAAAAAAAAATCCTGTATAAATTCTGACAGAGTTCTGTAGCAAATCATATTAACACACTTTGGGTGACAGTACTTAACCATATGAACACTCTGATTATTGCCAATGTGAAATGAAACCTTGTGCTTTAGCACACTTTGGCATACAGTTACCTTCATTGCCCTTTAAAGTACCCTGGTTTAGTTTGTATTCGCAATAAATTGAGAGCATACACAAGGTTGCACCTCAATGAATGGGCAAAAAGTTTTCTGGTATTTGCCTGTACTGTAAACAAGATTTATATATTAAAACTTTAAAACAATTTAGAAATGTCCCCAGAAGTTTGAATCTGATTTATTTCTCAACCCAGATCAGATATTGTCATTGAACTGATGATGCTTTAGAATTTTATCTTGGAGGATATAATAAGAAAGCAATGCAGATATATGGAAAACATATGTAAGAAAGTGTTGTCAACACTGGTGTATGAGTGATGTTCCTCAAAGTACGCGGGTATAATACTGGCTTCTTTGAGATTAAGCTGATATCATTGAAGCTAGGAATTCAGATATAGAAGACACATACCTACACATGAGTTAGGGTTTTGTAAAGAACATAAAATAATATAAAGGAATGAGTAATACTACAAATGTTTCCTCTTTGGTTCTAGTTAACAAAAATGGAGCAGTTGATAGAAGTTACAGACAAAAAAACAAAAGTTTGACAATCTTTTTGAAAACTGGTTTCATACCAAAAGTATCACATTCCACTAATAAGGCAAAGAGATTAGATATAGTCCTTCAAAACACCTGCAAAAACAGACAACTTAACAAAGAAATGGAATTATTCACATAGCTGGAACCTAACATAAGTCACTATAGTTCTGAAGCAGACCGACAAGGACACTAAATTCTGATTCATTTTCTACCTTCAGACATCTTAAGGTTTTCTGAACATCTCCTAAATTCTCTACCTAAACTGTGAATATATATTAACCATTAAAGTTTATGATTTTTAAGTAGTTTTCCCGGCAGCAACGACAGTGGAGGTACACCAAATGCACCAAAACACAGATTATCTTAGATTATTCTAATAATTTTCTTCAACTAGTATTTTTTTAAACTGCATAATATTGCCAATAGGCCCACCATTCTTGTGAAAGCAGTGCATTCTTAAAGTATTTTTGGTTTGCGTGAAATAAAGCAAAACGTAGCAATGTTTTATTGCTGCTGAATAATATCACCTCTGGAGTAAAATAAAAGAAAAAAACTTCAAGTGGGAAACAACAAAAAAGAAAAAGAAGATACAACAGCAGAAGATATAGCAACAAAGGGAATAAAAAAATAAAACATAAAGAATAGAGACAATTATAAGGATGATGAAAAATAGCCAATAGTAAAGTGTGCATAGAAAGAGAATTACGAAGTAGAGTGAAATCAGGCTAGAAATAGAGAACTATGAAATTTAAAAAGGCAATCTAAACAGAAAGAGTAATAGAAAAAATAAATTAAAGTCTTTGGTGCATGGCAAAGTTATAGAAGGTGGATATATGCATAGGAGAAAACCTGGAAAAAAAACAAATCCAAAGCAGCCCCGAAAAATTTAGGGAATTCAGACATTTAAAGCATGTATTTGGCAAGAAATCAAGAATGAAGAGGGAAATTGTTTATTCACCTCATCAGCAATGGGAAACAGAATATAAATATACACGGGTATACATGGGTAAGCCACTGAATTCCTCTTGAAATATTAATTTCATGCCATTCATTTATTCTGACAGGTAAAAAACCAGTGCATATTTCCTAGAAATGTTCTCTGATTCTAGGAGTGATGAAACAAAGAACCCCAACAGGATGTCTTCTGCCTGTATTAAAAAGTAGAGGTGTTAAATTTGAGATGCTGTTTTCCTTTTTCTCCTGATTCTGCAACCTCTGTTGCAGATCTGCAGTGCTGTATTGTATGACCCGCATCACTCTTGATGGAGATTAACATAATTTCAGAAAACCTTAAGTCCATTAGTAACAAAAATCTGCAGGGTCAGCTAGAAGGTGTCTATTTTACTGCCTGATGACTGCCTCCACTTGATTAATGCAGTCAACTTAGACTGTTGAGATGTAAAATGAAGCAGTTTGTATACATTCTGCTTTACCCAGAGGCTATAATTTTCAAAGTCATTTCTGGCACCTAATACAACATAGAAATTGAGAAAGTTGGAGCCAACAATTTTTCATTTTGAAATGTCTTTTTTGAAGTTGGAAGATGCATATTTAATGGTTCACCTGAAGCTAGAATCTTCTATTTTATGTTACAACAGTAACTAATTTATAGTGACATTTTGGATTTAGGGTACAAGAGAGTATCACTAGTTGGAATGAAAACTTTTTAACTCGGTGTAGCCTTGTCATAAATTGCATTCCTATGTCTAATTAAGGCTCAAAAATTCAGCGTATTTAAGTTTATGCAAAGTATTTGATGTAATTTATTAATGGCTGTAATAAATGTCATATCCACTTTTAGTACTTGGGATTAAGTGCTCTTTTGATGGAAGTTTGTCTATAGTTTACACTGTTAAACTAGGTGGATCTCAAAGAAATTTTCTTGAACTTTAAGTGTAAATGACAGTTATTTACTTTTTTTCTTTAAGAATTAGAGATAATAAATAGTAATTATTAAATAAGGGATATACGCAAGGGTCAGAAGTCCCAACAATAGTATCAATATGGCATGAAGAGGTCAAAGTGTGAAAAAAGGGAACCTTTGCTACTCTATTTGTGATTGCATCAATAAGCAGTTCCAGCCTTGATACAAATAGTCCAAATTACTGGGTATAGACATGAAAACAATGTTGAACTTGTGCTTTGTATGTGTATATTTCTGGAGAAAAACTTATAAATTATGTTCCTTTGTGGATAATCTCCTTGCTTTCCTACAGATTCCCCCCAACAATAGTGCAGATTAGGGAAATAATAGTCTTCTCTGGTTGCAAAGTATTCTAGGAATATGACAGTGTCACATGGTCACTTCAGACTGCTTCTCCATCTCACTGATTACGAATTATAAACTGCATTTTACAAGGTGTTAGACATCAAGTGTCACAAAATTAAACTTAGGTACTTCTAAGAATCTAATCATAGTTACTCAACAGTACTGCCAAGAGTATTTGTTTCTAAATATAAAATTACTTCAGTCCAGTTGCAGAACAGTGAAGAGCTATGTATTTTTCCATAGTGCCTAACTCTTTCTTCTTTCCCAAGAAGTTGTTTAGTTTGGGGTGTTTTTTTTTCATAAATCTCCCTGTTTTGCTGGTACATGGACTTACCACTGCTGGCAGAGATACTAGCTGCTGATTATGACAAAGTAATTTTCAAACTTAGCACGTGCAATCATTAAACACAGGAGGTGCAGTATAAAGTATTACCCCTGTAAAATCAAAATATATTGATCATCATTGGCTGTGTTTCAAATTCAGTTAAAAAATACCAGCCTACTAAAATTTAAGAAGACTATAGGAAAAAGAAATAAGAAAGCCTTTCTCTCTATGACCTCTTTCTGCAAATTTGACAGAATGAAAAAGAAAAGTGGTACATGTAGATGAACATCTATAAGGGCCACGATGGTAGGTTTCACTGTAGGCCAGAAAGCCACTGGAGTTTATGTTTTGGAGAAAAACTTTCCCCACATCCTTTCATTTTGCCTCGGACTCTCCAAGTGGAAACTAAATAATTCATTTCATCTGTTATCAGATGTGAAACTCCACCCTTCTGCCTAACATACTTGCAGTGTTTACTTCATCACTTGTTCAATGTTGAAGTACAAATAATGACTAGCAAGGTGGCAACACTGTGCTCAGTTTAGTTTAGTTCTCTGAGACTGTGTGAATGATGTTACACATATCTCACTGTATAAAAAAGCAATATCTGCAATGCAGCTAAATCTTCATTTAAGAATTCAGCCCGTTGGCCACTTCTGAAAGATGATGATAATGACCATAGGTTGAAAAATGTTAGTACTCAAACTCAATCTTTGCTTTCCTTTGACTTTTCTTGGGGAAAAAGCAGGGAGGTGTGTTAATTCTTTTTATCATCTGGTTACGTCACATGACCCTGAAAACAGTTTTTATTTTATTTAAAACTCCCTCGTGTTTGTGATTGTGCATTTGAAAAAAGTCCTTAAAATCTGAGAATAGAAATAGCTAACTAAAACTTACTACAGAAGTCTGTGATCCTTTAAGGTCTCAGATTATATAGAATATAAATCATCTGCATGTATGAGATGGATGGGACATGGTGTTAAAGGTCAAGTTTGTCCAATAAAAAATTCCTGATTTTAGACTTTTACTGGAAAAACATATGCAATGAAAAAAATTTGAGATAAAACACTGAAGGCTTGTGTATCTGAAATATTTTAAAAATTCTAACTTAAAATTTCTTTCTTATCTTCTTTTATTTCTGTACTGTGTCTATATAAACTACTTCTTAGTCTAAATTGGTTTTGATTTAATCTCTAGAATTCTGTAGTTTTTGTCTGTATGATGTATAGGAATGCACTTTCTTTCTTTGTAATCATGCTTTAGCTGAGCTTGTTTTCTCTGTCTGATTTTCTGTCCTGTTATTGAAAGCTATTGCTGCTTTCATTTTTGCTTATTTCTGGGGTTTGTTTCTTTTTCCACCACAGTTCATTTCTCACTTTTTTCTTTCTTTCAGCAAAAGCTTTTCTAGGACAGGAAGAGGAAAAAACAAGCAGACAAACAAAACCCACCAAAAAAGCAAGACTAAATAAAAGGGCTTCTTCCCAGGAGAACTATTAGACTGCCCTTCTACAGACTTTTTGGTCCTCATCTGCAGTGTTAAAAAAAAAATGGAGTTTTCACTGGAGAAATTGTCATCTTGAATAAAATAGTTTCAGAAGTGGTTTTTGCCACACATTTTGGGAAATCTTGAAGAACTGCCAACACCCATGCTTAGTTCTTCATCAATACTAACCTCAGTCAACAGAATCAGCGTACTACCAAACTTTGCATACAATTGCACAGGCATTAATTTATCAAGCATTAAAAAAGTCAGGTAACAGAAATGTAGATGAAAGTGAGGAAAAAAATCGGGCATGAAGTAAATGAAGTATAACAGAAAAGATAGAGATGGGGTGAGTTATGATAATTGCATAACTATGATCAAATTGGTTACAGATTACTTGAAAAGGAAAAGATGGATACAAAAAGCCTCTTGAAAACCATATTTTACATATATGGACTGTGTGTCATTAGAGGCATGTCTGTAAATTACTTAAAAAGTTTGATTATTCAAAAATATTAGCTAGAGAGGAGATTGAACCTTAAGCTGTTTGATATAATCTGCATTGTAACAAAAATGTAAATGTCACTATATTTTTCCTTTAGTAAGGCATTGAGTGACTTTTTAAATCTCTATGCTTTCTCATTAAAAAATAAGCATTCAATAATCAAAATTATATATCTATAGTTTCCAATACAATTTAGTAGAATGTATTACTTATCTGTAGTGATTCAAAAGAACTGCTGATTATGAACTGAAATTATGCAAGAAATTAATATATGTAGCAGAAAAAAGAGTAATTGGAAAAAAACTAAAAAATATTGTAGGCAAAGGTAAATACACAGATTAGGAAATTATAATGACAAAGTCAATATGCTCAAATACGAAAGCAAACTGTGACAGAAGAAAACAATACTTTTGACTTTAACATAATTTAGTAAGATTTATTTCATTTAATTGGGGGTCTAACTTCATAGTCCAAAGGTAAGACATACGTAAGGATGAGGACCTAATATTGAGTTCCTAGCACATATATTATGCACACACATACACCTCTGTGTTTTATATAATTGTATATGCAAATATTTTATATTTACAGTAGGCCATGGTTAAGTAAAAATAAACAACTAAAAGTAGATGAACTTCTGAGGATGAAGGATCAGAAACTGAGATCAATAAAACATTCTTAGACTAAGAATTTCTGCAGTTATGTGGTACATAACTTCTTCAGTGGAGAAGAATGGTTTATTACAGTGGAGAACCAGAAGATAATTGTTTTTTACTCTTTGCAGCTAAGAAATTCTTTGATAAATTTGGGGATAAAAGATCCATTATGCCACTCTAGCCCTTAACTGTAAGAAAAAGGCTATGTACTGAAAATTTACATTGTAGCAATATTTTTGTGCCTATTGTGCTTTCAGCAGCATACTCTTATCTAGCTATTCTCTTGCACAAAGTCCTTTCCATTTCACTCAGTAAAAAGTGGAAATAAATATAAATTTTAGACATAAGAAGTTGATTAAAGAATACCAAGTGAAAAAAAATTAGGCAACTTGTTCATTATTCAATATTCCTTGTTCAAGATTATCACTCTTTATCAAGAAAAATATTTTTATATTAAACATTTTTGTCAAAGCATTGAAGCTTTCTGCATAGAACTCAAAAAATAACTTAGGCCAATTTAGTCACATTTTAGTGTTTAGGGTAGTTTCTATAGAAGAGGAGTAAATTTATTCCGACTGAATGCAAAATTTCTAAAAAATATAAGCAGATGCACTTTAAAAATATATAAATAACAGTATATAAATAAATTAGTGATTTAGTGTGTCATGCAAGTCACGTTATCAGAGATTGCCTTGAGAACGAAATTTGCTTAAGATTTACAGATATTATAAATAGTACTAATAGGGTATCCCAACAACATACTAAAAAGGTTACATACAGTACTCCAGACAGAGTTTTGTATTAAGGGGAAATAAAACTACAGTAACACAGACTAAGAAAATAGATTTCTGAAAATTAAATTTCCAAGGACAGGGGAATACTATACATGTCTGCTACAGGCAAAGCATTGAAAGAGAGTGTGTGTCAGTTTGAATAATATCTGAGGTTTGAGAAAGGCAAAAAAACTTAGCTATCAAATTTAGTAAATGACACAGAGAAAAATTGCTCCATTCTAAGATTTGATCTCAACGTGAATAATTATAGAATTATAATTTGGTTTTATTTAAAAAGCTGCAGTTACAGTGTGTATGCTACCTTCAAAAGATATGAAGCACGACCCGGTGTGCTGAATAGCTAATCATGAAAAATAACCTTCTAACCTACTTCTACTCAAACAGTACTTTCATTTCAAAAGTCTACTTGCTGCCTTACTTTCTAAGTCAGGTACAGAATTACATTTCTTACAGAGTAAAATTTCCAGAACTTCAGATGCCCATCAGGTGAATTGGTCTCACAAAAATTCAGTCTCATTGCATTTTTATGCAAATCAGGTACCAAGGGACTGGGGAGGAGGGAGTGTATATATGTGTGTATGTGTGAGTACATATGTATCAAGGTTTCTCAGCATGTTAGATCCATAAATGCATAGCAGTGTTTGTGGAGCTACACCTTCAAGTTTTTCTTCTCAATGATTTGCTACAGCTAAACAATTCTTTTCATTCCGTGCTCACTGTGTGTACTATCCAGGTAAAGAAATTAGGGACAGGAAACTGCCATAGGACATGATTCTTTATAGTACATTTACCTCTGATAATAATCTTAGGACTAGGCCATTGCCTACCTGGGCCTGCTTTTAGTCAGACCAGCAGAACTGAATATTGGAGGATGCTCAGACGAACCAAAGTGCCATGAGCAATGTTCATGAGCAGTGAAGGACTATACTGGGCATGTCATTGCCCCATCCTGAAGGTGATAACAAAAAAAGTCCCTACAATCATCTTTTTCCCAGGAGATGATTTGGGATCCTGTTTAGAAGATGGTTTTAGAAATAACACTTCTAATAACAGATTCAAAGTCCTACTGCATGATTCAGGAGCCAAAAAAATGCATTTTGTAGAATAGAGGTCTTGAGTTTTCAAAGTTTTTTTTTTTTTTTTTTTTTCTTTTATTCCAGCCATACCTTTGTATTAGGATATTTTCTTCTGAAGCATCTAACATGCCTCATTATGCTTACTAATACTAATAAAAGGACACACCTTGAGATTTGGAGAGGGTATGTATTTCTGATTCATTTTACTCATGCTGGTCTTGTTTCTTTCAAATTTAAATTGCAACGATTAAGTACTATTCTAGGAACACACTATTTTTAAGGAGTGACTTTTACAGTTACTCTTGCTGTTATGGTTTTGGCTTATATTTCATTATCTCTCTCTTCTTTGAGGCAAATAACATGAGGGTATGGAGGAAGAAAATTACCAACCATTTCCCAGTAAAAGAATAATTCAAGTTTTTCCTGCACTTACAGGAAGAAGTTGTTAGATTGGGAAGAATATTTAAATTTGTTCTCAACATAGAAAAATTTTATTCAAGTTCACCACATGAAAGTGTCTACTCATTTCTAGATGTTACAATTTATGAATCTCCAACCTGAGCAGAAATCACAGTGTAATATCAATTACAGTCAATAGAGTTCCAGACCATATAGTCAGAGCCTAGAGAGGGATTTTGTTCACTTTGAAGTACCACCTACAAAATGATTCAGTTTTCTGTGGGTGGGCATCTGGTGCTACTTGGATATCATAGCGGAAGCTGCCTCATTAGAGCTGCCTTCCCAGAAGGGTTTTGAACTCTTGTGGATCATCTGAGATACTTGCCAGTCCTACAGACACCATGACAGATGACACTAGAGTCTCTGATGTCTTTGACTTAACCAAAAAAATCTATTTCTTTCTCCAGAAAACTAATGTAGGTGATTTCAAACAGAAATAAATATTTTGTAGAAAAATTAGGAATGCTACAACCTTTGGAATTTATTTCTGGAAAATGAATGTAACTTTTCTGCACCTCTAGGCATTAATTCCTTGTGTAATAAAATTACTTACAAAATATCTTCCACGCTTCCATATCCAAAGAATTTTTCTTTATTATACTGTTCCAAAATCCTCTCCAGTCCTCCAGTTCTCATTGGCCCTCAAATCTGCCCAGTCTACAGTGGGATTATCAATGCTGCTTGATAATAACCAGTAGATGGCCCAGAACAACTTTTTCTAAGAACCTTTGAACCTCTGTCCATAGCAAAAAAAAAAATCCCAAACCAACCAGACAACCAACCAAACAATGAAAGACAGACTAAGGCTTGAATGTGTCACTTGTATTGAAAGTATAGAGCCAAAGATTTATGACAGATGGTAAGCTTTTAATTGCATCTTGATCAGGAAACAAAAACACTGAGCATCTGTGGTCAAATGACTAGTTATACAATTTTCAGTGAACCAGGCACTTGAAATAAAGCTGGAAGTTTCTTCCAAACTAATGTTGGCTGTTTCGGTTTTGAAAATTACTTTTCTTTTGCCAGAATAGACTAATCTAGAAACTCTGCTTTTTGACATTGACTTTTATCTTCCTAACATGTACCTCACTTACATAGACCATGGCTTAACCCCAGCCAGCAATTAAGCACCACACAGTCACTCGATCACTTCCCCCCTAAGCTTGGTGGGATAGGGGCAAAAAAAGTGAGAAAATGCATGGGTTGATATAAAGGTAGTTTAACAGATAAAACAGAAGCAACACACACAAGCAAAGCAAAAAAAAAGGGGAATTAATTGACTACTTCCTGTTGGCTGGCAATTGTTCAGCCATCTCTAAGAAAGCAGGGCTCCATCACATGTAATGGCTACTTGGGAAGACAAAATGCCATCACTCCGAAGATGCTCCCCTTCTTTCCCCAGCTTTATATGCTGAGCATAAAGCAGCACACATAAAAATCTTGCATTGTTAAAGTCATGCACTACTATTGATTAGTATCCCCTGTGGTAAATTGGAAGTAAATGGGATTTAAGACGCACCTTCCTATTTAAAATTAGATCCCTTTTAAAGATACCTCAAATACTTGATGGCAGGTCAGATGTTACCATTTAAAATTTCTAAGGAACTGGAAAAAATTATTCATTGTCTTATGAAAACTACATGTTCAATGTATTCATTCATGAGACAGACACAATTTCAATGTTGAGTTTACAGTGAAGCTCAGTTTCAAGAAAATATATAAAAATTGTTGCCGACACAACACGATTTATGTTGGGTCTACATACAAGCTTATAAATTTGGCTGAAATGTAAAACTAATTGGTTCATCTTCTAGAATGTTCCTACTCCCTAACTAATATTGATGTTTTATAAACTGGAATCTTAAGATGCAAAACGTTTTTTATTAAAATATGAATAATTTCATTGCTAGGCAGCAGCAGGAGCTAGGTTGCCCTGCAAGGTGGACAAGTAAGGCACCACAGGTGATCTCAGTCCTGGCCATGCTCTCACCGACAGGAGCCATCCCACAGATTCCTAGCAGATCCATGGAGCTGAGGTAGTTAAGACAGGGTTTAGCAGCAAAGGAGGGAATGAACTGGGGAACAAGGGAGCAGAGGAAAGTAGAGAGAGGGAGAATAACAAACTGACCAGGAGAATTAGAAGTTCACCCATAAATTAAGACTAGGGTCAAGCTTGATTATTGTGAGGATGGCTCTAGTGGGATGAGCAGGGTGGTGGCTAAATGAACACCACCAACCAAAAGTATGTAAATTCATAAGACACTGACCCAGAACAAGGAAAAGGAAAGGGTAATAACAAATGTAAGTAGAAACTTGTCTGTTGTCATTAATAAAATGCTGAAAAATGCAGATTTCCCTGAAATGCAGGCGTGTATATGTACGACATTAGAAGTAATATCCTCAAATATGAAGCTGTTCAAAATAAATCTTCCTCTTCTTCTGGGAAATTGTGTTTTGCTCTCATTTCCTCTGGGAAATGATAGAGCAGAATTCAACCATCAGCTGGGACACATGGCTTTTATTTCACATTTGAATTGTAGAGACTATGCAAATGATAACTAATTGCTCTCTGGAGAATGGTATGCCCCTTTTTTGATCTATGTATTTATCCTGTTCATTCTTCTGAGAGTAGAGAAACATTGGAAGAATTGCATAGCATGCAGTTTGAACAAAGGTTTTGAAAGAGAAGATGCTTAGGAATATAAAATACAAATTTAAAATTCTCAGGTTTTTATAATACTCAAGGAAAGGTTTTGTGATGTTTTTACCTATACAACAAAATAATTGGTTTTGATTAAACATTTTTTTATTTACACTGACAAAATGTTTATAAGCCATTATTTCTCAATTGGTATAGTCAGTTGAATAAAAGATATGTATTCTGAATTTTAACTCTGTTACTAACATTTTCAAAAATAGATTACACTTCAGTTGTTCTCCAAACCATTTCAAAGATTGAAAGCCACAGGCAAGAAACAATAATTTACACAAAATGCTGTAAACGTTAGACCTCTATTTGGTAACCTCAGAGTATAAAATAAGTTTTGCATTTCACAGTGTCTCCCGAGTGTGGTTCAGACACTAAAACTAATGTTGTGAACCCTGGCTCACTCTAGGAATTAGGTGCGTAAGGAAACTTTAAATCTGTGAATCTACATAAAATTGTTATCCTTTCCTTCTGTTTTCAAATGTACAGGTAAGACTATTGATATTCAGACTGGTATTATCTATTCTTTTTGTGTCTGGTCATTTTTCAGATACATCCGTTTGCTTTTCTTTTCTTCTGTAGCAGCATCAGAAATCTCTTGTGCAATATTCTACTGTCCGATGTGTAGGCAGTCCTCCTGTGATGATCTGTAAAACAACTGAAAGAGATTATTTTGCTGCTATAGACACAAAAGTATCAACCAAATCAATGATTTATGTTTTAACAGTTTTTTGCCTTTATCTCAGATATTAAGAGATCCACTTACAAACCAGTCAATCTCTAAAATGTATGCAGCTTCAGAGTTGCTATTGTAAATTAGTTATGAAAATACCATTACCCTAAAGGAAAATGACAAAGACCTAGCACATGATAACATAATTATATTAAACCTCTCAGTTTCATTATTATACTGAAAACACATATATCTATAGTAAGAAGTACTATAGGATGGAACAAGTCTGGAAATTAGAATGAAAATTATTTTCTCTTAAAGAACATTAGGAAACATGCTAGTGTATGAGAAGGGAATTTAACTCTGAAGCAGTATTAAACTTATTAAACTTTTAAATGCAGCATTGTCGGCTAATGTTAATGTAACATTGAGCAGATCCTTAACTGTTGTAAACTGGCCTAATCTCTTTAAGGACAATGGAAATATACTAATTTACATGTGTCTAGATTCTTTCCTTAGGGCTTTTTTCTCTCATACTCATCTATTCATGGAGCTCTAAATAACATTTTCTTAATTATAACAAGGAATACATTTCACCAACAATTTCAGTCATCTACAGCTTTCAAAGGTCATGTCTGAAACCTGTTCTGTGAATAGACACAGACATAGCTTCTATCATCATTTTCCTAATTGAGGTACTCCTTCGGAAATTCCAGGAAAACACATTCTAAAGTTCCTTATCCTTTATGTGTTCTCACAAACGAGAAAAAAATATCCATCAGGAAGACATCTTACAAGTATATATTTCATGTGACAGTTTTCGTTTTTACTGTGATGATTCATTTGTGAAAGAAAGAAGGAAGGAAGACCTTAAATTACTTGTATTATTTGTTCTTATTAACATACCAACTTACTTATTACAAGACAGACAAAGTTCTGAAACTTTAAAAAGCATACTTCATTAGGAATGCTGCTTAAAAATAAATAAGAAATAAGAAAAATGTACAAAATATTGAGAGATTAAGAGATCCAAACATTTTCTTAGAATCTACTAGACAAGCCTTTATTTAAGGAATCAATTTTGTCTAGGAGGGTTGAGAAGAAAAAAAAAAAAAGGTGCAGAAGAGTCCTTTAATGAACAAACAAACATGAGCTAACAGTCTAGATGTCAGATAAGTTTGAACTCTGAGGTTCATCTGGTTTGGAAATTGATAACTGAAAGAAACTAGAAACTTTCAAAAAGTTATGTCCCAGAAAATTGCAATAGAAGAGATATATATACATAGTATCCATGGCTCCTATTTTAATTTTCTTTCCAGAGGACTTTTAGACAAATCAGAAAATGCTATATTAAACAAATTAAAGATTATCACAGTCTGCTACCCATGTAATTTAAAAGATCTCATATATGAGTTATCTCCAACATAAAATCAGTTATAGTGCAGATAAATTTAAAAGCAAATGGCTGGAGAGTTCTCTGCAATGGATTAATGAAAGAGAAGAACTTTGCATCTGGTTCTTCCTAGTAAAAAAGGAAAGTACAAGTTATTTTGTTTGGTTGGGGTTTTGGTTATGATTTATTTTGTTTTTTAAGACAACTCTTAATAATGGTATTGAACCAGACAGAATTGTTAACATATTGATGCAGGATAAGAATCCCCTATCCGTGTCACCCTAATACACTCCACATCAAGTTTTCCATTTTTCCTCCCACATTCCAGATCAAAAATTAAAGGAAATTAAAAGACCAAAATAAAAAAGCATAATCCTTCTGGGTTTTATAACCCTCACATTCCCAACATATATTCACTGCAGAAGTAGACATTTAAAAACAGTTTGCCCATTTTTTCCCAGATCCTCTAATAGCACTTCTTTTGCCTTTATTTCAGTTTTCATAGAATCATAGAATGGTTAGAGTTGGAAGGGACCTTAAAGATCATCAAGTTCCAACCTCCCTGCCATGGGCAGGGACACCTCTCACTAGACCACGTTGCTCAAAGCCCCATCCAGCCTGGCCTTAAACACTTCTAGGGATGGGGCATCAACAACTTCTTGGGGCAACCTGTTCCAGTGCCTCATCACCCTCACAGTAAAGAACTTCTTCCTAATATCCAATCTAAATCTCCCCTCTTCCAATTTAAAACCATCACCCCTCATCCTGTCACTAGACTTCCTGACAAAGAGTCCCTCTCCAGCTCTCCTGTAGGCTCCCTTCAGATACTGGAAGGCTGCTATCAGGTCTCCCCAGAGCCTTCTCTTCTCCAGGCTGAACAGCCCCAGCTCTCTCAGCCTGTCCTCATAGGAGAGGTGCTCCATCCCCCTGATCATCTTGGTGGCCCTCCGCTGGACCTGTTCATCAGTGAACTTGCTGAGGATACACTCTGTCTCCTCATCCAGGTCATTGATGAATATGCTGAATAAGACTGGATCAAGTATTGACCCATGGGGGAGACCACTGGTGACAGGCCTCCAACTTGACCCTGATCCATTAATTACAGCCATCTGAGTCCTGTCACACAGCCAGTTCACAATCCGCCTCACTACCCACTCATCTAGCCCATGCTTCCTCAGTTTCCTAATGAGGATGCTATGGGAGCCTTGCTGAAGTCAAGGTACGTGACATCTGCTGCTCTCCCCTCATCCAGCCATCCAATTATAGCATCATAGAAGGCTATCAGATCAGTCTAGCATGATTTACCCTTGGTAAATCCGTATTGACCACTTCCAATAATTTTCTGTTATTTAAGATGTTTGGAGATGATATTCAGAACAAGTCGCTCCTCTACTTTCCCACAGGGGGAGGTGACACTAATAGTCCTGTAGTTCCCTGGATCCTCCTTCTTGCCCTTTTTGTAGATCAGAGTGATATTTGCCTTCGTCTAGTCCTCTCCTGTTTTCCATGACCATTCAAAGATGATGGAGACCAGCCCAGCAATGACATTTGCCAGTTCCCTCAGCACTAGCTGGTGCATCCCACCAGGGCCCATGGACTTATGGATGTCCAGTTTGGCCGAGTGGTCTCTAACCCAGTCCTCCTCCACAAGGGAAAATCTTCCTCTCTCCAGAGTTTCCCCCTTGTCTCCTCGGTCTGGGATTCATGGGGCACAGTTTTAGCAGTGAAGATCAAAGCAAAGGAGGTATTCAGCAGCTCCGTCTTCTCTGTGTTTTCCACCACTAAGGTGCCCATCTCATTCATCAATGGGTCTACATTTTCCCCAGTCTTCCTTTTTTCTCTTGATATACTAAAAAATCTTCTTCTTGTTATCTTTAATCATAGTGGCCAAGTGCAGGTCTGTTTGAGCTTTGGCCCTTCTAATTTCCCCCCTGCATATCTTCACTCCATCTTGGTACTCCTATTCAGTAATCTAATTTCCATTCTATCATCTCAATTGTACAGACTGATATTCAAAACTGACAACATGGGAAACATTAATAGACAGTAAACTAACTCTTAGAATTACAAATTTATTTTCTGTTTGATTTCTAACAGCAGAAAATCACCAGTTTTCCTGAGACTCCTGGAGACTTGTGAACCTAAATAGCTTTTCCAGAAACCACTTAAATATCGAGGTGGAGTTTAGTTCTAGATATTTCAAGAACTCAACCAAATATTTATGAAGTATAAGCTATGAAACTATAGCTACATTTCATGATGAGTTAAAGATTTAAATATTCCACTGAACAGTACATTACAGCAAAAGTTTCCTTTTGTCAAATATTTATGAAAATATGAGTCAAAATTCCTGTTTTAATGTAGAGATTGATTTCTTTACCTCAGGCATTGCCCCTTTATTTAAAAAGATTATATTTATTCCCAAATGTACTTTTGTGGGTTGTTTTTTTTGTTTGTTTGTTTGTTTGGTTTTTTTTATCTTTAACGTCATAGAAAAGTTAGTAGAATCTAAAAAAACTCAGAGCTGGACTATAAAAATTGTTAAGATTATCTTAATTAATTTCTTTCCTTATCATTTAAGGAGAGGATTTCCACTTTATAATACAGTATTTATATTTGTAGGCAAGGCGTACGTTTCAATATATTCAATAATTCTTGAAGGATATCCAGGGAACTCATTAAAAAGGCCATGACCTTGAGTAAACTTTATTTAGTGTGGAGGTTACTGAAATAATGTAGTGTTTTTCAGAGGTGATAGTATAACCGCAGAATATTAAATGCTTTTTGAAGTAAATTCACCTGCTTTTTCTCCAGATACTTTTAATTCGCTAGTGAAGAAGATGCAGTAAGACTATACAGAATACGAAGGATGCTGTTGGTCATGTTTCGCTGAAAATCGTCATTCTATGCATGCAGCACTCATGAAGTCAGCAACATGTAAAAGAATGATATCTGGAAAAGGAAAGCTTTAAGAAGGCAATCAGATCTGAGGGAGCCTAAGGAATTGTTTCTAGGTGAATCGCCACTTTGCAGTTGAAGAACTAAAAAGGTAGATATTGTCTGCTCCAAAAAAACTGGCCCAGCAAAACCCACAGAGTAACTGCAGCATTTTCTACAAACCTGTAGCAAGTAGCCTGAATCTCTTCTATCATAGAATCATAGAATGGTTAGAGTTGGAAGGGACCTTAAAGATCATCGAGTTCCAACCCCCTGGCCATGGGCAAGGACACCTCCCACTAGACCAGGTTGCTCAAAGCCACATCCAGCCTGGTCTTGAACACTTCCAGGGATGGGGCATCCACAGCTTCTCTGGGCAACCTGTTCCAGTGCCTCACCAGCCTCACAGGAAAGAATTTCTTCCCAATATCTAATCTAAATTCCTTCTTTTCTTAAACATGCAGATTTGAAACATTGTCAAAAACATCTGTTGCACAAGCAACAACCTAATGTAGTAGTGTGGAGGTGTACTTCAGAGATGGGGGGTGTGATATACCTACAGGTTTTTGAATTCCACTTTTTGGTGTAAATCTCTCAGTGGACTATAAGAAAACTTCAGTGAAGCAAAAGAGACTCTTTTTTTCTGCCTATAACCAAAGGCATAAAACCACAACCTTTTCAGCACAGATTTGTGTTGAAATGATCATGAACAATAGCATTCTAATCTCAGAAATTAAATCTCTCCATTGGAACATTTTGTGGCTTCATGGTCAGTCATGCAGGTGATCTCTCCACAGTAAATGCAGACATACAGGACAAAGCAGTCAGAGCTAGTAGGATTTCTAGCAGCTACTGAATGACAACGTCATGGTGAGATGTACAGAGAATCAGCATGATTCTTTTTCGTCAATATCTAAAAATCTTCTAGATTTTACTTTTTAATACAGAATTCCCCACTTCTTACTTAAGAAATGTGTAGTTACTTTTGCGGACCCTGGAAAGTTTTGTGTATTCTGCCATTTGTTTTCTGTGTTTAAAATTTCAGATGCCTAACTTCAGCAACTGGTTATTTTACAGATTTAACAAAACCACATTACTGTTTGACACCCCTGATGAAAAACAGTTCTTTTAAACTGCAGGAGCAATAACAGAAATGTTATACGGAAAAATCCTTGATGTCAAACATTTTTAAACTTTTGAGAAAATTTACATATTTATTGGCAATTTCATATTTCATGCCTATATTTACTTACTTTACATTTATGGACAGTTATTAACTGTCACACTGTAAGGCACTGAAACAGCTGATTGATAACACACATGAATGACTCTGATGGCAAGCACCATGCTTTTTGTCTTGCATATTCTCAAGGATATTTGCAAGAGAAGATAAGGAATCTTAAAAATGTTTTTATGTCAGGAAGGGAGGGTAAGTAAGAAATCTTATTTCATAAGGCCACAATATTATCCATGTAAAAATTCTTGCAGAGGAGACTATATTTATGGTGCCCTCCATTTTTTTCCTTAATGTAACTTTAATAGTTTCCATTTAGATATTCCTGATTAATATATCTGACAGAAACATTCCATACACAATCAGACATAATACATAATTTTCTATACTAAGTTGACATGTTTAAGTTCCCTCATTTTTTAAATTTTTCAGAGGAATAAAGTAGTATGGACATTCATAATCTATCCAGGAAGAGAAAGTGATGGACCACATATTGTTTTTTACTGCTGTGGTGATGACAGTTCTTCAAGGTAATACTGTAAGCAGCTCCATTGTCATGCCTCAAGTAAGCAGTCTCTGGATGTTAGCAATAGTGAATATATTCAGAGCTTATGGTAATGGAGTAAAAAAATAAAAATTTAAGTTATATTAAGACTGCTTTTCCTATGTCTGGCTTTGTTTCCTTGACCTCACTTACCTTAGCTCTTTAAAAAAGGTCTGTGGTCCAGATATAATTGGATGCTGATGAAGCCAACTCCTTGCACTGTTGGTAGTTCAGAGGAGTCTCAGTGCAGGGTTAGCTTTCATTTTAATTAAAAGTCTTCAGAAATTCAATTTAAACCTGTAAAAATATATCACTGAATTAATAACACAATTACCTTTTCTTCTTTTATGAATTTCTGATAATAAAGGTCTCATGGACAACAATTGCTGTTAATCATTACTTTTTCTTTTTCAGACCAATTTAAGATAAACCCTTTGTTCTTTATGCAACTTGCACAGACTTATGCCTCCCATTTTATTCCAGAAGATTTTAACAGGCTAGGAGGATTTGGCAATTTTCTACTGCAACTTTTATTACCAGAATTTGCATATTCTTTTCACTAACCTGTGAAACCAGCATTACAATTTCAAACAAGCTGCAGTTTCCAGACCTGAAAAATAATTATGAGGCCTAGATAAGATCAGGCATCAGATTACCTTTCTTGGATCTCCCTAAATTGCTTTGAACATAGCCCTGTCCTGAAACTGGGCTCTTGGAGAGCAAAGCTCTTTTACATAGAGTTGTTCTAAAAATACAGCCTCCTAGTGCTTGGCATCAGAGGAGTATAGGAAGGCTGATACGATACAAGATGAAACACTACAGAGCACACTGCACAGCTGGTGGCAGAAAGGCTTGAAAACACGATATAGCAGACCTTTTACAAAGCTATTGGGAAGGGTCACTGAAGACAGTTGTTTATGTCACTGTTTAAAAATTGCTTCAAACTGTGCACTGTGTAGATGACTAACTCTTCAAATTCTTCCTAGACACACAGATCTAGGATCAAGAAGTATTTTCCTCACACATTAGACTAGCAAGTATCTGTGGGTTGTTGTGATGTGTTTAGTCGGTTTCCTTATTTAGGACAACTGCCTTTTCACAATAGGACTTTGGAAGCCCACAGTCATTCTCTGCAAGCATCCAGACAGACTTCCAGTGACATTAAAGGTTATGCAGGTTTTCTGTGGCTTGTGTTATGTTTGGTTTTGTAGTTGTCTTTGTGTTCTTCCTTCTATATAACATCTATGCAAGTTATAAAACTGTCAGGCTGACATAATGAGCCACTCCAATCACATTTTCCTACTATAAATGTTTTCTTTTTTACATGTTTTCAGAATATTAGGTAGACCATCTGTCTTTTCCAAATATATTTTTTCTGAGAGGACCCTCCATCCTGGCTGCAGACCTCATCTATGCCCTGGGGTGGATCAGTTGGAACTGAATGGAACTAACCAGAACTAGCTGCGTCTGGCATGATGCAGCTCCAGCCCTTCCTCCCAGAGGCCACCCCACAGCCCCACTGCTGCCAAACCCTGGAAATATAAATTCTGTACAATGTCAAGGATGATGAGCTCATAGGGTTCAGGAAAGAATAGATCAAGTGACCACTGGAGCTAGTGAGAGTCTTCATCTTCCAGCCATGGGGCAGACAGTGGACATGCCCCAAAAATCAGCCACAGGAGGGACTGCCTTGAAGAAGGTGAATGAGAGGCATAGCACCAACAGCTGGAGCAGGACCACGGGACACAGCTCAGGTGTCAAATGCTGCATTTTCCCCAAACCAGTTTCACATGTATAGTCACTCACAAACCTTTACCTGGACTGGCCAGAGAGTAGGGGGATCTTGGGTCCAAGACAGAGTACCAGGCAGGTGTGGGGTCCCTGCTGGTACCCAGGGGACCCACAAGTGCTGGCTGTATGTGGGATGAGTGGACTACGCAAGTAGCAAACACTGAGCTGAACAAGCCTGCAAGTAGGGGACCCATGGGATGTGTGAGGGGGCCGGGATGTGGGCAGGAGTGCTGGGCAGAGAGAGTACCCTGCTGGTACTGAGGGAATCCACACATGTATCTGCTTGTGGACCTGCAGAGAGTTGTGTGTGCATGTGTACTTGTGACCTCCTGTCTCTGCCAGCCCAAGGGTGGGGGGAGCAGGACTTGGCTGCCTGTGCTTGCGTTTATGTGAGACATCTATACAAGGTAAACCCTTGTCTGCAGCAGTCTTCGTGACCGGCCATGGCAACATCCTGCAAGCGTTTGTCTGCCTGTCTCACTGCAATATGAGCTGAGCTCTGCTACGAGTTGTACCTGCAAACAGGAAAGTGGAGACTGCGTCCCTCAGTCTGGGGAGAGACCCCAGGGTCCCCAGGCTGAGCTCCAGCAGCTGAACAGGAGGGAAGCCAGGGCTAGAGGGGACAGTGGCTGCTTTTAACCTTCCTGTTTCAAATCATGGCTAAATCTGAGTCTATAAGGAAACTGTCTGATTTTTTTATTATTTTTTTTTTCTTGAAGAAATAGCAAAGTTTTAACAGTACAGTGAGAAGGAGAAAGAATATTAACAATACATAACAAACATAGGACAACACCTATATAGCTTTAGAATATTTTATCATGTTTTCAGCTCAATACACTTGTGTGTCCTCAACAGCAAAACCTTCCCCTCTTATTAAGGGGTTTTGAATAATTAGGTTCAGCTGAATGTAATTAGCTTCCAGCTGGCAGTGCTTATCTAAGTTGCACTGAATATTGATGAATTCTGTAGGAAAGAAAAAACAAAACCACCTTCTTTTCAAGTTGTTTATGTTCAGTGTTTTCTGCTCATTTCCTCTTGACATGCCCACTTTGTACAAGGACCAGTTGAATATGTTGAAGTTTTAATAGTAGCACACTGCTTGGTTTTGGCACTAAAGCTTAGTAAGTGTTTGCATGCTTACTGGTTTAAGTTTCTTTTGCATTTTTTTTTTTTTTCTCTTCATCCAAAACTCAGTAATACTCATGAGATTTCTTATTATTGGTTAGTACCTTACAGACTGCCTCACAGGTAAAGGTTTCAAGGTGAAATGTAACTATTTTTTATTGGATAAGCGTGAAGTGTCAGTAGACACTAATATGTCAGACAGTTCTGGAATTAAATAAACTGTTTGCTATAGAGCACTGTCTGTGGAATTCCTCTGTACCTTTTGTGAAGTTCTTGCGAGCATGGTTCTATTTCACTTTCTTCAAGAATTGTAATGTAACGGTAACTAATTCATTCTCTAAAGGAACATTGTACTAATTCTTGACATACCTGCAGGCATGCTTTTGCACTTTTTATTTTTTTCTTATTTTTTTCTCTGTCATGTTTATCTATTGTTTTATTCACCAAGTTATTAGTGTATCTGTTCTGCTATTGACTTTCAGGAGTTCTGTTTTCTTTTACCTTTTCTGCTTTCCATGTCTAATTCTACCTTTCAGATTCATCCTTATCTGCTGAGTGGAAATTCTCAAGTGTTAAGTAACTTTAATTTTGTAATTTTCCCTCTACGAGATCCTTCTTTAATTTCCTGTTTTGAATTACTTCAATGTACTATTAGAACAATAATGCAAGTAAAATAAATTCTACCCATGGAATTGAATTGTCTGGACTTTCCACTTTCACATTGTAGTCTTAGTTTTTGGACTTTGAACTCTCCTAGCTTTTCTGCTCTGTTTTTTGTTATCCCTCACATCTCAGCTGCTGTTTGGAAATGGTTGTGGTACAGATTAGGAGAATATTTGCTAGATCAGCTTCAAAGCTTGTATAAAAGAAATGCTGTATTTTCACCAGTCGTTGAATTTTCTTTCCAATGTGAACTGCTGAGTGCTAATTTTAATTGCAGTGATTTTAAATAGAGTAGATATCTTCCTGAATAATCATAGCCACAGTTTCGGTGTGTAACCTTGCACAGAAAAACATCCAGACTCTCAGGCAGTTTATATTTGGAATTAAACATTATTTTCCCTAACTCTGAAAAGTACATTGTGTCTTTAATGCAGCTATCCAGAATACTGTATCAAATATCACTCTCCTAATGTATCCATTAAATATTCTCTTAAGTGTCCCTATGATCATTTTCTGTATTACTGACCAGCATTGCCAGCGTCTGGTACTCTCTTGACAGGCTGTATCCATCTTCTGACTTGTTTTATGAATTCTCTTGGGAAAGAATCACTTTATGATGTCTTTAGATAGTATTTATTCACCAGGTCCCAAATCCATTCTTACAACTGTTCAGTGTTACAGCAAGAAAAATAATAAAAAGTATTCCTCAATAGCCTCAGCATATTTACTTGGCTATAAACCAAGTGTGGACTACATAGATTACGAAGCTAAGGCAAATAAGAAAGTTCTTTGTTACCAGGCACTATTAAAAATCAAAGCAACTGATGTCTCCAGCTGACACGTGTTTTTAATTATATTTCAGCAATATCCAATCACAAATGAACTCGTTTATTTTTTACAGTCAAAAATCTTTTTTATCAACAAAAAGAAAGCGTACCATATGGATAGATAGAAATATATATATGTAAAGCAAAGAATACATATAAATAACTGTATAGATCCATAAATGTATTAAACAATGAAATTATTGTTATAGTATAGTATAATTGAAATCTTAACAATATAATTACTATTAGTCCAGATCTAGATACTTCAGAGAAAAGAACGTGCGTTAAGTTGTATGCACACATCTTGATTTCTACTCCTCCTTTGTGAAAGAGATTTTGCAATCTTGTTTCATAAATGACATATAAACCATTTTTATGTGTTGTCAAAATGTCATTTTTTTAACATTTTTTTTGATTGAAATTAGTAATTCTCTTCATTGTAGAGTTAACAGAAATAGAACTGTCTCTTTCTTTTTAAGGTTTTACTACAGTATTCAGCCTATTTTTGTTTTCTCTACAATGTTCTATTTTGTGTAGTTTATATACATTTTTCTTACAGCAAATAGACATTGCAAAAACTGTTCCTAACTTTAAAGAGATTTTTAAAGATTAAACCTCAGAGCCCCAGTCCTTCTCTGAAATGTCTACTGTATGAGTAATGTGGGGGCTATATTATTTTGTAGGAGCAAGTGGTTGGCACATTCTACCAACTGATATAAGAATGGATTGCTGCTAATTTCTTGCATTGTATGCTGCTGGCAACTATTTATGGGCCAGCATAATAACAGAGTACTTTCAGCAATCTCAGCTGAGCGCAGGGTTTCTAGTTGAAGGAAATTTCTGAGACACGGAACTAAGGTAAAGAAGTAGAGATTTTCTGACCCCCGCTTTTCTAAGGATACATCTCAAAATACTCTCTTCATGGGGAAGAAGGAAAAATCAAAGAAGAAAATGTAAACCCCATTAATTTGGAATTATTATTTGTACTGTATGAAAAAGGCATTTAAGCCTAGTGGCGTACAAAGGAAGGGGTTGGATATGGCCTTCCGTTCCTAGGCAGTGTGTCCAGTCACTAACCTACATTAAATTAGTCCCTTATTACTGGCTTATAGAGACTAACTCTGTTGCACTCTTATTTCTACAAAGTAGGGTATTTCCTCCTGGAACAATTGATTTCATTGTCAGCCAAATGGAGAAATGTTTTTTCTTCAGAGGCAGTAGAACATAACCCACTGATCTAAAAAATTTGCAAAACTTGAAAGTTCTGTCATCTAGTGGCACTTATTTTCTAGCCAGGCCAAATCAAAATATGTTTAAAATGGGATTCTGCAAGTTTATCTTCTTCCTCTAAACCTTAAACAATTTATACTGGATTTTTTTCTTGTATATCTTTAAAGAGTGCATTCTTGTTTACGTTCCCAGTAATAAGGATGATGATAAATTTCTGTTTGCACTTGCTTTAATATATTTTCAGCTTATACTGGCATTGATAGTGTGGGCTTTGTTAAAATTCCCTACTTTGGCTGTGCTTCCTGATGCTAGTCTTCAGAGGAATCCTGTATAATAAATTCTAGGCAGTCTTTTAGACAAAGGAAATCATACTGACTAAATAGAATGCATAATTGTGCTCAGTGGATAAGAATTCAAGTGCATTCTTTTCTTTCTTTTTAAATTACTGATATTCCCTAGGAACCATCTTGTTGTGAATGAGATCCTGTTTCTCTTTTTCTTATCATTTGTCTTCATTCATTACAGCTGTTGTAATTACACGGCAAAATGGGTTTGAGTTTGCATTTTTAGAATATTTTATCTATTGTGCAGAAAACATCAGGGGTTATAATAGCCCAAAGCTGATTAGATTTTAAGGTGTGAAGATGTCAAATGGCTATTGTCTACAGTACGTGTACGGAGACAGTTAATCATCTCTCTAGGAAGAAAAAAAAATATAAAAAAGATGATTGCAGGAGGCGGGAAAAAGGAAATAATTTTGGAGAGATATTTGCTTATTGTTTTTGTCTCGGTTATCTGAGTGTTCTGATTGCCAGATGGATTCATAAACAGACTGAGGTTTTTATGGCACTTGCTGCATGTAATAATCAGCAAGGCTAAGCAGTTTACAGTAGTATAAAGTTCAGTGGATTTATAACATTGAACAGCCATTTAAAGAATTAGTGTATTTTTAGTGATATTTTTTCTTTTTTAGGTTTATAGAAAATTAGAAAGACAGTTATTATTGAAACAGAAAAATATGACCAATTAGGAAAAAAAAAATAGGAAGAACAATCGGGGGGGGAATTAAAAACACCAAACATTAAGAACCACATTTTGATTATAAAAGGCAAAATTATTATAATTATCCTGGGCAAAAATATCCTTTGATAATAATCTTCTTGTTATGTATATTGAAAAGATATTCTTATCAAAATATGATTGAATTAAACCACTGGTTAATAGTATTAATTAAAATCAGCTGATAACTCGAAATAAGTATCTGGATACTGTCAAAGCAAAGAAAATTATCACAGATCTGTTTTATAGGAAGGATTAGAGTTACAGTCGTGGTAATGAAAGATTTCCAGTTGTGGTATTCCAAAACAAGTGCAGACAGTAGTTACCTTTTGTGGAGAAAAGTTTTTTCAGTTAGACAAGAAAGATTGTTTTTTGACAGTGATTTATAAGCCATGCTCTACATTTTAATATCAAATTGGCTCCAGCAAAAAAGGGTTTTCAAGCCTTTTGGTTAGCTTGTCATATTTAATCTTTAGTCCTTCATTTTTTTTTCCATAAGTAATCTTTACTGATCACTATTCGAAAAAAAGAAATACTGCAATAATTCTGGTGAGTACCCATTTGTTGTATGGTAGTACAAATTTACATCTGAGTTATCTGAATGTTCTGTATCATAACATAACTCATTACCATTTTTTTCATTCATAATTCATACATGAGATCTGAAAAGAAGATGTAAAATATGTATTTTACTGTATAACCATACACAAATTTCTGAGGTTATAATTGACATAAATATTTTATCACCAATTTTGTTTTCTTTGTCTTTCAATATCACCAGAATTTATTTTAGTAGCTAACCTGTGTTCCCTTAATGAATCAATAGTCAGTCATAACTAGAAGAACATTTGCATCTCTTCCACTCCCCTTTTCTCATGAAAATTGAGGGGAAAAAATGGGGAAAAAAAATGGACTCTGCGACAACATATGCTTACTTACCTGTGAGAGGATTTGAAGTTATGATCAAAATTATGATTTGTGTGTTCTGGCCACTTTCCTGAATATTACTGTTAACTTTTGTGAAAGTGTTAAGGCTTTCCTAGAAGCCTGTTACTATGATTCTTCATATATAACATTCCTCTTTAAAAGTCTGCAGCCATGCAAAGGATAGCAAATCACATATACCTGTCCAGCTGAAGGATAGGCAGGATGCAGTAGTGGTATTTGTCTAAGTCTTACACCGATGCAGTGTATTATAAGCGTAACTGCTACACTGGACATTAAGATTAGGTGCAGACCTGTATATCTCCTTACTTATGGCAGTTTTTATAAGGAGGTCCTGCCTATGTAAAGAGCTATCTCACTGTTACTGTTCTGCAAACATTTAATCTATAGGCAGCAGAGCCTCAACTCAGGAAAAAAAAAAAATACTCAGAAGCTTGCAGTGACAGGGGAGAAAAATTACTTTGATTTTTTTTTTTAAAGCAAATACCTTATGGTTTTTTTTTAAGACATGCTGCAACTGAAATCACTGTGTACACTGAAGAAAGAAAAAAATTTCTCTTGACCAATGAGCTATTTGTATCTAAGACTGTCATACTGATCTTCACGTAGTCAAGAAAGAGAATTGAGCATGCCCCACAGGCAATTAATCTTGTACTGATAGTTCAGATAGCCAAGTACTATACATGCAAAGTTAAGTCTAGATTTCCAAATATCTTTCCTTTCATATGTGTTTGCAAGCTTGTTGTTAGATTCATTAGGCATTACTAGCATGTAAATAAAAATACAAGAAAGGGAAGAGTACCACTACAGGATAAGTGCATTTAGATCTAGCAGCCATAGAACTCAAAGGAAGGTCTTTTTCTTGACTGGGGAGAGAGGGGAAGGGCACTGCAAAAGTGAGATTTTGGAAGCATTTGAGAATAATCAAGGCTAAAGAATTAAGTCGATTTCACTGAAGCAACTGAGGTGTCAGAGATCAGTGACCTCACCAGCCAGACCCCATCCAACAGCCCCCTAGAGAGGCAAGAGAAAGGGCCTGGTTATGGTCACCAGGGTCAGCTGAGAACTCAGATCATTGGCCAGTACATTGTGATGAGGCAGATCTGAGACCTCTCAGGGGACAAGCCAAGATCAGGTTGGGATGCTGGCCTGCATCTTGCCTGGTTTAGCAGCACCCATTGCCAGGCACTCAGCTGCAGGCCAGCAGGAGCTGTAGCTCAGTTGGGGCCAAGGCAGGAAGAACCTCAGCTGAAAGTCAGCCCTGACAATGTCCACCCCCTAGCACCTGGGAGCCTCTCCTCCACATCTCCAGATTTGCTCACATTCTGCCTGGTTCTCAGCAGAGAAACTCTCAAGGGTGGGGAGGTTGCATACAGGGTCCTGCCTCTGGATATAAAAGGCTGAATGGGAGAAATGTTATGCTGAAATGCCACGAGTTGTGCAAAATAGAGTGGGAGCAAGCTTAGTGCTGAATTATTAAAGGAAGTACCCTGAGGTCACTTCTCTCCAGTAGGTGTTTTATAGGATTGCAAGACATTAACAAATCTCAGAAAGAATCAGAGAAAATCTGAATTTCAACTGAAGATACAGGTGTGAAGCATGGTTTTATTCAGGCCTCATTTGGTCCATTTTCAGGACACGGGTAACCAGGACTGACATTTTAATAGGAGTTACTCTAATGCAGTGACAGGAAAATTGAAAAGTTTTGTCTATGAAATGAATAAAAGTGCTTAGAGGGTTGTTTGGTTTTGATTTTATATTTTTTAAACATGCAGCATGTCGTCTGTGAAATGCAGTTTTAATCAGAGTGAAGCTGTGGATCATGTAGACTCCAGATTATAAGGCCTACTATGCCAATGGTTTGATCATTTAATTTTAGCATTGTGTATTGCTACTTTCTGGAATGATGGATCTTTAATAACTTCGCACAATACACAGTCCAAATGTTATGTTTCCTTACTAACTTATTACGTGTCTTTAAGCTGGAAGGGCTAGAATATTTTAATATTTTTATCTTGTAACTTCTCTTGCAATATTTTGCAGCTTTTCCTGTACCTTGGTCTCTAAGGTCTTCTTTGACTTTGTTTAGTGGAAATAGTTGAAGTTTCAGACAATGGAAAACTAATTTCTATCCCTTATGTCGCTTCTTTGTGATGTACCCGGATATTTAAAGACTTCCTTTTACTGCACGGCACAGCACTTTGGCGTGGGAGTTTCTGAATAGTTAGGTAATGAAGTCCTTGATACGGTAGCATTGTGTGCACTCCTTCAGTTCTCTTCTGTCTCCTTAAAGAGTTTCATATAGTATTCATATTGACTTTTTTCTGTGATGGCCCTCTTTAATTCCAGCTACAGTACTTTATCACGGCAGCCTCTCTCCAGCTTGCTACACCAAAGCTATTCCCGCACTGATCTTTCCCAGAGTCATGAAAGCATTCTAATCACTACTGACACAACACTGGTTTTGGAAAATATTCCTCCTGCTGAGTGTGTGAACAGGTAGATGTAGGCCAACACGTGTCAAGATTTCTTCCACTAACGTGGCATTCCCATTTCATGGTGATGTAAAAATTTTTAATGTCTTAATTTACAAATACATCATGGCTACAATTTTGCAAGTTTTCTTTCTTACACAAGAATTAATGTTAGCTATTTAATCCGAGTGAAATGTGCTCAGCACATCCCCATCAGCTTTTTGGGGTTTGAGGTTTTTTGTTCTTTTCTTTTGTTGGTTTTTTTCACTTGTGTACATGCAGTCATGTCTCTTAGCTTGACCTCTCCCTTTACGTTGCAATAAAAATACACGATAAACATGACTGCTTCTTCCAGACTGGTTGTTCCTGTATCCCAGCTTGGTGTCAGGAAGATGAATAGTGCTTGCTGACATCACCTCTAAACATGATAAACCAGTCACTTATGAGGGAGTTTCTGAATGTTACAGTTTCATGAAGGATGCTGAGGCAGATTTAAGTTCACGAAGATTTATTGTTGGGCTCTAGCTGATAGCATATATAAATTTAAACAGTGTGAATTCCTTTTTGGGGAAAAAAAAAAAAATAAGGACAAAGGAAAGAGGGAAAAAGGAAATGAAAACTATCCTGTCGTTGTCTGGAAAAAACAGTGACAGTCCTCTCTCCAGTGCAGCTGGTCATGGTGAGTTTGCCATCAAACTTTCTGCTAGTATGGTGTGCTTTTCATTGGACCTGCCACTGTTCTGTCCCTGCCATTGGTTGTTCTTGTTTCTGATGTTATTTGTGCCAACTGAAGTGTGCAAACAGGGGAGAATGTTGCACATCAGTTGTTAAACATCTCTGCACACAAATGTTTGCACGATATTTGTCAAGTATCATTTGACTGTTATTTTGCTGTGCCCTATCTTTGGTTTTCTTTATTATAAACTAAAAACTGCAAAGCAAGAGCTAAAGAGAGGCGGGGAAGATAATTCTTCTGCCACTGGCAGCAGGCGCCCATGAGAACCCACCAAAACAGGACTGTTGGGGGTTTGCAGATACTAAACTATGAGAATGACAACACAATCAGGAGAATGATGAGGGAAAATACTGCTAGAGAGTCTCTGGAACTTGCTGCCTCAGCAGCTTCAGAGAAAGGTTACAGAGCTGCAAATAACAAGCCCTTAGGTAGTTGTTTTTGCTTTTAGCGTGTGATGTCATGGGACTGAACTGCTTCAGCATGAGAAAAACAAGAAGGAAGGATTTTTTAAACACCAGGGACTTGGAATATGAACCATGTGAAAAAATTCTACTTTGTCTGGTCTGCTTCAACTGTCTTTCTGTGTATGTTATGCCACAGACAGTTCCATAAGGAGTTGATGCCAAGGGTCTGTTGATATCAAATTCTTTAATCAGTCTAAGGTATTTAAATTTTCTTATTTATGTGCCCTTATTTAAGTTCTGAATCAACAGCGGTTTTGGAACTATAAAATAAAAACAGAGGAATAATACATATATATGTTTAGAATGGAATTACTTTGGTAACTCAAAGATTTCTTAAATAATAAAGTGTTAATATTCATTTAAATTATGTTTTGCTATGCCAAAAATTAAAAGATCATTTCTAGCAACTTTATCATTTTAATCCTTTTCTTTTTTTTCCTGCAAAGGATGTTTTTCCCCACAAGTAGGAAAAAAAAAAAAAAAGAAAAAAAAAAAAAAGAGAGATACCTTTTTTGCCAAGCAAATCATAATAAAAAAATATTTTCAGATGTTTGTTAGATGAGGATGATATAAATCTTCTGCATCATAACACTGAGTTAGGAATCACGAGGGATTTGATTAGCACTTTTTGATGAAAAAAGACATGCTGATAGGTGGCAATATGTCTATGTGTAAAAAATAACAAATAGCATTCTAAAGCAATTTTCTTGAAGAAAATATCTGAGCTGAATGATGTTTATACAGAATGAGAGAGAGTAATTTCAAAGATCTTAAGAAAACACTGAACTCCCATCTGATGTCTTAATGTAAATGCATCCATAAAACCCTGACTTTTTATAAGGCTAAGCAGATTTCAAATGCATTTGAAATTTGAAACAGACTTTGATTAATTCTTTGGAGATGAAATCTACTAGAAGTTATTTTGAAAAAGGAAAAAACACCAAGCAACAACAAGTATTATTTTCTTCAATATCCAGGTTTATTTTTGCCTCTTACAAAGGTGATCTTAGAGTCGTGTAGGGTTGGTTCCAGCTGTGGACCAAATATTTGTGGTATCAAACTTTTGCAGTTGTTATGAACTAAAAAGAAGTTGAGACTATCTGGCACCTGTGAAACTCCCTGTTTCGTTTGTTTGAGTGTTTGATATAGGACAACAGCTTATTATCACTAACTTTAGGTGGCCAAATTAAAAAAAATACTTGGCCACAATGAAAATTGCGTGTCTGATCTGTTATTTTTGCTGTTCCTCTTCTTAAACTGGGATGTTTTAGTTATAAGAGGGCAAACATATTTATAATATTTTAGATTTTGCAACCTCCTTCATTTGAATCTGTATATTATTTATTGTATTTGTATAATTTGATGGTAATATGTTATTCACTTTTATTTGAGATTTGGTGGCAGGCTGAAAAGTCTAACAGTTTAAAAAAAGAAATAAAATTCCTTTAAGTAGTAATCAAGCAATAGTTAAACACATTTAACAAATTACAAATTATATATTTTAGTGGCAAATAGTGAAAAGGTAAACAAATTCAAGATGGCATATACACATAATCAGTTCTGAAAAAAAAAAAAGATAAAATAAATAAATAAAACCCCAACCTCTATATATCAAATCTCTTAAAATCCTGGTATTAAAAAAAAAATAATATATATACTGCATGTTTTCCATTGCTAATAATATGCTGATACCTCTCATATTCTTTTCTGGTATATACTGATTTACTACTACCTATCACAGCTGTTGTGGGCAGGATTGGTTGACCAGAAGATTGTGATTAGAAATGGGTTCAGATGTGTGCTGACTTGGCAACCGTTCTTTGTAACTAGACCATCTTTGAGGTTTCTTTGCTTAACTGGTTGCTCATGAGGATGTAAAATTATTCTACTGCTTTGACCTGTTGTTTGCCCCACACAGTGAAAAAGAAAGGAAAGACAAAGAAGGTCGGTACTTTCTGCAGTCCGTTCCTCCAGGATTTTTCTCACATCCTCAACAGTACATGTGAGAAGACTTTGCTAATCCCTTTAGAGTGTGTCTGTTATCCATTAATTTGCCTAATCTTTTTTTTTTGAACCTGAGAATTCTATGTGCCTTCACAACCTCCAGTGGCAACAATTCATAGAAATTTGTGAACTTTTTAATAACAAGATTTTTTTTTCATACTTCCTGTGCCTTGCAAGTTTTAGTGTTGTGACAATTGGTTAGTGCTTTATTCATTTACCTTATTCACCATTAGGATTTATAAACCTGACGTGCTTCACTCTTTGCCAAGTGTCTATCTGTAACCAAGTCAGTGTACTCCTAAACTTATTATCAGATCTTAATGCATTTTGGAACAGCAGCTGAGATCATTTAGTTCTGGCAATTTCTGACATCTAGATTTTGGGTTGGAACTCCAAATATATTTCTTTATTCTTTTACAACATAGATGTCTAACATATTGAAGTATTAAAGTATGTTTACTAAGTATGTATTAAAGTAAGTTTACTATTTTTGAAGGGGGGGGGGGGGGAATTAAAATAGTATGTCTTGGCAAAAGGTAAACAAATTTAACATGGCACACAAAGCCCTCAGATGTAGGATCTTATCACTTAAACAAGTAAAAAGAGAGCAAATCTTTAAGCTAATCTTTAAGCTAATAGAATTTTATATTACTATACCTGAGATTAGGTTAATTGCATATTAAAAAAAAAAATTCTGACAAGGTCTGGAAGTTTTAAAAAGTCCAACAAGGTTTCTTTTTGAAAAGTAAACACAATTTGACTAAAACAGGTTAAGGTTTGATATCCAAAAGGACCCAGAAGGAGGAACACTTACCTTGTGTTACTTGTGAAGTCTTGCTAAGGCTTTTTGTTTTGTTTTGTTTTGTTTTACCTCTGTGCTTTTAATAAACATTCTGAAAACAAAACAGACTACTGACTGTTATGGAATTTGCAAATAATACAAAAATAGACTGAAAAATAATACTGTATAAACAGAGAATCATTTAATGAACTGGATAAAACAATGTGTATGCAATGCAAGAGAACTGAAAATTATACATCAAGGGATGGGACTGAAAAGGCATTAATTTCTGTAGGATATGAATTTTACTGGAATTGTGGGAAATACTGTAAGGAAAGATATAACTGATAATTGCTGTGTGGCTTCAAAAGCAAGCTTTCTCTATTATAATGCATTCTGGGGAGATCAGGCAGTCTTTCAATGAAAACAAATGGAATTATCAAAAAGATGGATTACCCTTTTAACTGAGGTGAGTGTGGAAATCTGTGTTGAGTTCAAATTACAATGTAGGAAACATGATCAAAAATCTGAGACCTTTCAGCAAAAATCCATGAGAACAATGTAAATCAAAATGCTTGTCCTTGAGAAATATGTACAGAAAACTATGGAATGATGTACTTTAGATTGCTTTATCTTTGGGGTATTTTTAAATACAAAATTTTTCATATAAATATGAAAAGAGCTATGGTCATTTTAAAGGAATAAATTTTCCTAATTAAAACATAAAGTCACATTCCTCTTCAAATATGTTCTATTTATATGGTTTTCCATTTGTATGGACAGATTAGATTTTATTGTGGTTTTGTTCATAGAAATATTTGTGACTATATCATTTTGAAGGCGTTAATTTTTAAGAAGTGTAAAACTTAACAAACAAAGCCACTTTTAAAAATTCTTTATCATCTGAAGCACCAGTAAAAGCAGATACTTACTTGAATGTCTATTCACCTGTGTGTTTGTGAGGGATACACCGTAAATCAGGAGCAGATGCTATAACTGTATACACATGCATGTAAGGTAGTTTCACTATAATAAGACACATTTCTTTCATGCAGTCAGCAAATGGAAAGTGCATAATGCTTGCTTTATTTTATTGTTAGCAAAACAGTTTGGTAGCTTCAACAAAATAAAATAACATTCCTATATATCACTGGAAAGTCTCTAAGGAATAATATACATGGAGCAGCAGCTGTTAAGCTACCTATAATATGCCTTTCTTGTGAATTGCTCTTGTCTGATTGAAGAAATTAGTTTGGAAGAACAAAGTCTATTACTTCATGAATATATTATGACAAATTAAATACTGTTCCACAGTTCAAAACAAACTATGAATAGACTTCCACTGAGCACCTTTGGAAGGTTTATCCATAAAGATATCTGCCCATTTTAATTAATTAATGGCATTTCATCAAGTTCAGAATGTTGAACTATGAAAACACTACTTTACACGTTTACATATAATGAACTAATTGTTTTGAAGTGAAAATGAGCACAGATGAGGATAGCTTTCCTCATTATAGATTCACTTTTAATTCTAAGCACATTCCAAACCAGGGGGACTGGAGAGTCTTGGAAAAATACAGTAGTAAAAAAAGAAAGTACTTCCAAATACGCCAAAGACAGATGAGGTGTAAAATGTAAAACTGTGATATTTATTTATTTATTTTGTCAGAACTATGAAACAACTCAGTTCTTATCATTATATGTCTTTAGAAAGTGTCATGAGCTCATGGAAATGTTTTGTTTTCCCTATGTTTTCATTAGGAATTGTGTGTGTGTTGTTTCATGTGCCTGCTTGTAGCCATAAGCTTCTATAGTTTTGAGTGCAGTTCCATAGCCCAAAAGGGACTGTTTAAGGAGTAATAAATTAAAAAAAAAAAAAAAAAAAAAAAAAAAAGTAAAAAAAAAAAGAAATTTTTCAATTTCACTCAAACAGGAAGAATTGCACTGGTTCTGCTATTCTGCAGCCTCTAAGCATTAACCTCCAAATATTTTCTGAAGCTGCTAAATTTTGTATCCATGGAAGTGTTTAATTGGTTTCAAATAATAAATAGCAACATGAATGGAATTGCAAAACGAAGTAATTGATGTTGTGCTTATATTATGTGAATGAGCATCCAAATGTCACTTGGGACTAATGTTCATAATGGTGCTTTGCCTTAGAATATCTTTTCTTAAGGCTAAAATACTGTTTGTAGGGAGCTGAAATAGTTTTATCTTAAAGATAGCAACACAATGAAAGAAAACAACAAAAAATCTAAGCTTCAAAGCTGTCATGATAGCTCTTGGAACTTGAATAAAACAACTTAGTGCAGGGAAGGAAATGTGCAGTTTTAATTTGTTAATATAATAAACTCCACAGTAAATTAATTTATGGTCTCCCCTCAGGTTTACACCCAGAAGTACAGAAACATGTTTGTTTATTCTTTCAAATTGAAAACTATTGATTTCCTTTAGGAACTCATCCTTGTTGACTGTGAATTATTCCATTAGTTCACATTCATATCAACATATATATTAATAAAATACACAGTCTTTTTCTTTTGGCAAAGAGCTATATTTAATTTTGAGTTACTCACATCAACTTCAACTTAAATACAGATAATGTAAAACAGCTTTACCCCATGTTGAAACACAAGAAGTGTAGTGAAGGCTGGAACTCTCTAAACACCACGTAAACAAACTGACAGCATGCTTGCTTAATTATTTTTCATCAGGAGTGCTTGCTGCGCTACCTGACCATCCATTTCTAAATCTGCTATGCCCTCAGTACTATCATCACTTCTGTATGTGATAAACTAGACTAGGGATTGCTTTTGCTTTAATTAAATGAGATAAAACACAAGAAGCAAACGTTGCACTCCCCCAATTTTTAATCCAGGAAAATTTTCCTGTCTGAGTCATCATATGGCCCCAGAAAAAATGAACTTGTGCTCTTGATGTGGATGTTCAGTAGTGAAAACAAACTGTCAGCAAAAACTTTGTAAACAAGGATCCCTGTTGAAACCCTGCTCTAAAATGTCTTGGTGACTTGATTGATGAGGCATATTAAAGAATTAAGTTTCAGACATGCAATACACGGGCAATAGTTTTTTTATTCAAATAGATTGGGAAAGTTAAATGTTCAGTTGCAGGAGAAACATTTCCTTTTCAACATGAAAGAAATCAAACCTATTTTTCTCCTTTCTGGAAGAAGACTCTAACCATAAAACCACAATCTGATGTGCGTGCATACTGGTATTTCTCCTGTGCAGATTTAAGTGTGATTTTCCTTTCCAGCTTCATTAATTTCAAACAAGTACGTACTGCTGTGCTCTAACACGTGTGCTGTAACACAAGGACGCATGGTTTGACACTCAAAAAAGGAATTCTGGGTTCTGCTCCTAGTGCCGTTTATGAATTTTGCATTAAGTAAAACACTGGATAAAATGCAAACCAAGTTTTAGGTAAAGATATAACAGTGTCACTTTTTAAAGTCAGCTGTATTGTTTAGGTAGAGAGAGAAAACGGAAAATCTTTGGGGCACACAAATCTTGAAATGGAAGCAGCCACCTTCAAGCTAGGAGTGATTGAGTCTAACTTTACTATGTTAAAAAAGGAAAAAGTATTTTGCCTTTTGGTCCAGTTGGGGGAAAGATAAGCATTTCTTCAGATAACTCCAACAGACAACAGGGAGTCTTAAATACCCACTGCTCAAATTTAGACTGACTGATGTGTGACAAACGGCCACACCAATTGATTCACTGCTTATCCTACTGTCATGGTGCCTGACCACCCTCATTCTGTACTGGTCCTTCTCATAATCTTTTGCATAGTCAACTTTTAGATTACTTGCATACTGTTTTGTTTTATTCTCTTCTAGTTTGTTTTATCAGAATGGTGCTGCCTGGGATTTTGAACCATGACAAGACCAGGTTAAATTCTTGCAAATATCCCCTCAGTCCGAGATGGCTTGAGACATTCTGTGGCAAAGGCCTGAGTGCTTTTTCTGGCATCTCTTTGGGACTGAGATATTTAGACAGTATTTGAAGACTCCATTAGATGAATATTTATCTTACATGAGGTGTCTCACAGGAAAGACTTCTTGGAACAGTGTTATATGCATTTGGTGTTGCAACCACAGGTACAAAGGTGAAACAGTGATGATACTACACTGACAGTGCAGGATCACGGGGACTGAAAATTAAAGCTATTTGACACCTGAGCTACCCAAGGGGGATGTTAACAGATAGATTAATGATTTTGAAAGCCATTTCAAGAAGCAAATTTCATTTCTCGGTACTCGGCAGTAAAGTGTACTACGTCCAAATGCTACACTGTGCAAATCTACTCCTAAATACACTCCCTCAGTTATCAGGAAATAGTATGGCCTTCAAAAATGTGTAGACTTCTTTTTCTTCAGAGCTGTGCTGAAAATAAAAATCTGAAGCTTGGATAAAAACAAGATTAGCTAGCTTTTAGTCATTTGCAAATATAGTTAAGCTAATTTTCAGAACCTGCATGTGAATTAATGTCGCTAATTATTTTTAAACAGGTGTTTAAGATGTGCTGCTATATGTTCTCCACTGCTAAGTGTTGCTAAATAAGTCATACAAAGCTGTGAAGGCACTGGGGAACTGTAATCATGCTGAGCCACTGGACATAATTCCTGTTGCTTTTCTGTATAACATCATTAATTTTGCTCTAGTTTTAAGGGTCTCCTTGGATTGTTCCTGAAAATAACTTGCATATTTAAAGCAACTTCAGACTTGGGACAGTGATTCTTAACATCTAATTCAGTAACTCTTTTTCTGCTGCTTCTTAACATTGGCAGAATGCCATATATTATTTTTCAAAAAAACCCACAAATGTCTTTGCATTCAAAAGACAGAAAGGAGAAAGCTACAAATTTCTGCTCATCTTGGTTCATACTGTAAATAAATAAACTAGGCTATGGTAGCTTCTTCTAGGTATATTTATATATATAAATGGACTGTATCTTCATTTGGACTGTTTTGAGGTCCTTGAAAATACATACATTTTTGTAACTAATGTTTATTAGCTCCCTTTTATATCTCCTTCTTTCTTGTAGTAGAAAATGTCCAAATAAAAAAACTATTTTGATCTAGATTAGTCATTGTCAGACACTTAATCTTCTTGAAAGAGAAGTCAAAACATGCCAATCAGGTATTTTAAAAAAGATAAAATTTGATGAAGAAATTTTTAGAATCCATCCTTAGTAGCGAATTAAAGCCCCTTACATTTATTTTTTGCAGAACCATCTCTTGAACCTGAGACTGTGTATATGAGAAAGCCAGCATAACATACCCAATGAACCATTTTCTTAGTAAACCAGTTTAGAAGAGCAGAGTTGAATTGTCTTGTAGGTTGTCTTCCTCATAAGCATATAGTAATAAAAAAAGAAGAGGAAACTGTAAGAAGATTGCACCAGTATTTCAAAAAACAAGGTAACTGGTTCTTAATATTATCATAGTGATCTATGTGTTTAAGTATAGTTGTAAAAATGCTTTCTATTGTGTCTCTTTCATATTGTTTGTTGGTTTGTCACCTCAGTCTTTGACCTGTCTGCCCGTCTTGTTCCTATCATCTTTTCTCTTTCTTTCCCTGCTCCTGAGCAATTTTTCTAGGACTATTTATTTCAAAATGCTGCACTGTCATCATTTGGAAGTTCACTTTCAAGAGCGCAGAGCGTCAAGATCCCCTAAGGAAGAGATTTTACGTGCTGCATTAAATTTACTTGTAACACATATTGTAGTTTAGCTGTGGAAGTATAGGTAGACCTACCTTACAAGCCCTTTCTTCTCCTCAGTGTCTCTTTAGAATTATAGAGAACCCCCCAACCTTGATCACTGTAAGCAAAACTGTGAGCAATGGTGAGAGTGCTATTTTGCATACACTGTTCTGTGCATCTTTAACTTTGCTCGTGCTGTTCATCTAGCACATTCCATCTGTACTATGGGTTCCTATCTCCTAGCCACAAAAAACTATTTTTATGACCACTAACGTTACATAATAGACAGATGTGGGAAGTAGTAAGACAGTCTTCTCTGCTATTAAATGGATAAGCAGTTGTAGAGCAGAGATCCACAGCAAATGGAACATCTCTTACTCAGGAAATTTTGCTCAAACCTTCCTACCTGGAACGGCAGCAGGATACAGGTGATATCTGCAGATCATTTCCCTGTCAAAACTTAGCAAGGCTTGAATAACCATGTGTTATATAAAATCAGATTTTTCTTTTTTAATCACCTAAACAAGTACTTATGCTTTTGTTCCCCTACACCTTCCTAAAGAAAGATGTTCCAAAAGTCACCAAGCCAATTAACAAAATAAATGTATTTTAAAAGTATTTAATGGAGAAAAAAATATGATGCAGAATCTAATTTAATTCTGACAAATGGCAAAACATTTTTTTCTAAAACTGACTCATAGTAGGAAATTTAGATTGAGCAATTAGAAATAATAAATTTAAAACCAAAATACAGGCAGTAGGAAAATTCACTGTGGGTGCTATTAGCATAAATAACACAGACTTGTTTCAGATTTGTCTTTTGAGGGGGGTTTTTGCTGTCATATTGCACTCCATACATCACAAGATTTTACTTGCTTTACTTAATTTACTTGCAAAATATATCAATTAATTTTATCTCTGGTGACCAAAATCTAGACTGTTGCTGATTATGTCTATTTTGCAAGTGAACAAATTATTCACTGATGAGTCAGCTAGCCAAATTAATTCATGTTGAGGCATGAATTTCCTTCCTCTGCCATCCCACAAATGAAAGATAAGTGACTTATTCATTACCCAATGCAAATCCTCACAGTATATTTTTGGCTCTGTATACTTTCCAGAATATGCTTACTGATCTTCCTGTTGTGGCTATATTTTTTTTAGTCTGGGATATCATACATTTTTGAGGAAAATTATTTTCTTGACAAAATATTCTATATGTGAGAGCTGGTGCACCCCTACTGCAGGAGGAACTGCCATTAAAGTGGCTATTTTGAGTTAATTTTTTTTATACTGTTTAATTTTTAAATATGCTACCATTTGAGGTTGAGAAAACCTGAGTCTATCTTCTATACATACATGACATTTTCCCCCCTTTTTTCCCTTTTCTGAAAAAGTCAAATGGAAATTTTAGGAAAATCCAGGGGAACAGGAAGATGATTGTACTTTGCAGTAAAGCGTGGTGCAGAGACACCTCACTGTGCTCTAATTAAGCACAAAATGTGATGAGAGGAACCTGATTTGTAACATCTTTTGGAATAACAGGACTTGATTTGCTTAGGGGAACCTTGTCTTTTTAAAGAATCACCAAAACAGTAAAACTGAAGGTGTGTCTTTCCGGTCTAGAATTAGGTGCCTGATTCTCTGTGCCATTGAGAAAAAAAGCAACATTTTTAAAGGATTGAAAAGTCATCCTTGATTTTCATCTCCTTTAATTATGATGGCTCCATCACCTTCCAGTGCATAATCAAACTACTACTTAATGCCCTTTCTGACACCATTAACTGTATGAATTCTCTTGGGCAAGAGTGAATCCCCCATTTCTTAATTGTAGACTACATCTATATGCAAAATTATTAGCACTTATGCAAGTAGTTCTATCAATTAATGGAAAAAGTAGTGAAATACCTTCTGAGGAACACATCATACGACTGAGATCTAGGGCAGGCGTGGCATTCCAGACTGATTTTCCCTAGAAGAGTAGATTTTTTCATGAGATTTTCCTGTATGCAGGACAATGTTTTTTCAAATGTCTGAAAATTGAGGTCACAACTTTGAACCTACAGAGTAAAAAATCATCTGAGAATTAAAAAGAGTTAGAGCTCTAGAGCTTTCTCATGCAGTCACCTTTTGTGGGGAAAAAGCACACACATTGTTTAATACTGTGAGCAAGCAGAAATGTTTTAGCATATTTAAATTTAAAATCCTACCCCAGTCTTTCAGAATGTATTTACACTCTCCTAAATAGTTTTATATTTTTAATCATCAAATAATTCTTAAGATGTGCCTTGAGAAATCTGTTTCCCAAACCCAAATGAAATAGCAATGTAGAGGAATTTAGGTGTTAAAACGCTTCATTAAGATGCCACCTAACTAGCACTGAGCTATTGGCTGGTTCTGCTAGTACGTCACTGGTGCTGTTTCTTTGGGAAAGGATGGAGAATGTTTTAAAGGAAAGGAAACTTTAAATCTAGGAATTCTATTTTACTATTCTGTAGAGTATAAATTAAAAATAATCTTAAATAACAATTTGAAGGGTCAACTTTCTACATAGTTTTAGGGTTTGTAACATCTGTAAGAAAAACAGCTCATAGAATTCATGTGCTCATTGCTATTCTATGGAACTGCCTGATCAGTACTTCTCAGTTCTACTAATTACCAGAATAAACCCCTTAAATTTTATTGTGTGACACTGCCTAGTAAACCCTAACTGGAAATATTTCCAGGTTTCCATTCAACGATTTATGTAGTGCTCAGCAATTTATGTAGGCAATTCAGGATTGTTTTCTATTATAATAAAAAGCATTTTCAATTAATAGAAACAGAGAGAGGCATGCTGTAGTTCTCAGCAGATGCGTTTTCTGATAGCACACACAATGATGAGGTTTATAAAATTTCATCTTTTTAAAAGCAGCAACTGCAGTACATTCATTTCTTATTGACATACTGCAATGCCATAGCAGATAAAGATCTTTCACAGTTTTCATTACCATTAGGATACGCTTCTTCATATTACTATTTTTAAGATAAATATTTTCCAGTGTTTACTGCCCTTCTTTCTGTGTCATTCTAGACACTAGAAGGTGAAACAAAAATAAAATTTGATCAAATGTCATGCCTGTGTTTTCCATAACTGATACTTCCTTCCTTGCAGAGAGCTCATCTCAAAATCTCTGTCAGCTAAAAGCACAATAAAATCTCTTTAAAAAATAACATTATCCTCCAAGCGCTTTCCATAAACTGCTTAAATTTTAAAACTAATTTTTCAGCTAAATTCTCAAAGAAATGAGAAGACAGAAGAATTATTAGTGACAGAATTATTAATTACACTTTTGGAGACCTTTTCCTCATTTTGAAATAGAATTTTCCTTCTTGAGATTCATTTATTTTGAGATCTGAAGTACTAGAAATGTGGTAAAACATAACAGAATTAACTTTAAATAATTATATTAAGATTTTAATGTCAGAGTCTACATCTATTTTAATGCATCCTGGAATACTTCTGAGCACTTCGTATGACCAGCCCAGTCGCTCTCTGAGTTTTTAAGGGGTTGGTTTGCATTCAACACGATTATGGGTGAAAGATAACAGCACATGTATAGAGTCAAGAATTTATGTTTAGCCTACTTAAAAAACTTAAAATCCAATTGAAATACAGAAACAGTCCAATTACAATGATGGCAACAATCACAGTACAAATAAGTACAGGAAAAATATGTAATATTAATATTATTATAATTCTTATACATAAAACCTTTCTAATATCTACCCTTTTTTGCTCATGCTGTCCTCTTCTACAGCTCATAAGGCCAACGGAGGCATCCTTCCTCCAGCCAAGTGTATCTGTTCTGTCACAGCAAGTCACTAACATCTTGAATCCCTTTCTGGGAAAAATGCAGTGCTCCTGGTGGAGAATCCAATCATCCTTAGCAGTGCAGTCTACTTGGCTTTCTTTTTATGTTTCCTTGCCCTTGGGCTGCTACCTTCTGGCTGGTTCCAGCTGAGCGTGAGTGTGACCCCACAGGTTCCCCAGGCTCAGCCCCACCAGGGTCTCTTGTCTGTTGAGCAGCAGCTTCCTGGGTTTGCCAAAACACTTCAATGGAGCCACTGGCAGAGCCCAAGCTGTGGCAGAGGAGACAACAGGTGCTTGGCCCTGGGGCAGGAACTGAAACCAGGTCAGCCCAGCTCCAGCAAGGGTGAGCCCACGTCAGCACTGAGACCTGTGCTCTGCAGAACGCTGTGCTACAAATGGCATTACTACTGAGCTGCAGATGGGCTTAGAAAACATGCACAAGTAAATTTACCTATTTTCAGTGATTTCTCATGTATACTGCCTATGAACCTGGCACAACCAAGCTGTAAATGTTCTTAAGCTGCAGTCAAGTGAATTTCTGTTGAATTTTCTTTGTCTGACAGAAAAAAATAGCTTTTTCAATCAAGTGAAAATTGTCATAAAACCTGTCTTCTTTCCTTAAAAATGACTGATATGTCAGAAAAACCCAACAACTTAGAGCTGAACACTAGTGAAAAGAGGAGTTGACTTTGGAAGAGATATTTTAAAGTGAAAAAGTAGGGGAATAAGGATAACACACACAAAAATGTTGATTTTGTATAAATAATAAGATGATATACTAAGATTTTGTTCAAAACTTATCAGCATGCTCAAAGAGTTAATTTTGTTACTGTATTGAAACTATTAAAAAATCTGGTTTAGTGTTAAGTTTTGTGCAATGTCTTGCTACTAGAGTCATGTCTACTTTTTGCAAGAATGATTTGGAAGAACATAATTTTCATACAGTTACTTAATTCTCAACTTTATTTTCTGTTTCCATTTAGAAATCCATCTCCAACATGAATTCTCTAACACTGGCTCTTCAGTAAATACTTACAAAAAAGCCTTAAGGATTAAGATTTATTTGTGGAGAAGTCTAGAACAGATAACATCTTCAGTCTGTATTTTTTACTAGTAAATCATCAATATAGAGTTAAGTTTTCTAATTCTTGAAACCATTAGAATAGAAAAGTTATATCTTAATTTCTAAAAGGATAAACAGGGTCTGACATAGGACCTTTGGGAGCCTATTAAATAACAGTAAGTTATTAAATACACTAAACAGAAACTGCTTCATAGTTATACTCACCTAGGATGTGACTTCAATCTTTACCTTAGTTGGAAGCAAGGTCATGCCTATGTCAAGTGAGAGCACTCAATATTTTGTTATAGTGTTATCTCCCTTTTTCAATCAAAACCAACAATTCCATTCTGGTGTTAAAATCCCCTACCATTAATTTTTTATTTTGCCACAAAATTTCTGACCGGTTCTATTTACAACTTACTTTCATCTAGTCCCAATTATATTGATACATAAAATGATTTCTGCAAACAGATTAGCTTCAAACGTTAGACTTGTGATCTACCAAAGTCTACCAGCAGAAGAAAACTATTGTGCTAACACAAGGCATCTACCATCTCTTTGTAGGTGAGTGAAACATTTTGAGGGAGATCTCAGAATGAGCATATTTTGCCGAGTCCCATCCCACTATTATAATCTCCATTAAACTGCAGAATTCAAGTGCCACACTATGAAAATCAAATGTATAAATGAAATAAAAAAGCAATTAGAGAGATCTGTGGCTCAAAAGTCCTCGCAGTCCTTTAAAACATCAGGTTATAAAACAGAAATTTTAACTCTGTAGATACCAACACTGCAAACTGCTGGAAGCTGATAGAGAAAATACTCTATACACAGCCATATTCAGAGTCTATAGGATACACATGCTATATTCATAGTCTAAGTATCTAACACTTGACACAGTAAGCGCTGAAAGCTTTATCAGATTGATTTTTGTCCTCATTTCATAAAAGTTACATTTCATTTCTCAAATAATTTATTATGTCCCAAGTAGCCAAATATTTGACATATATGCAATAAGATTAGTAAGAACAACAGAAGTGACCCATGCTTATTCTTTCTCTTTTCTTGGCATTGAGTCTGTTGTTTCAGACATAAAGTATGAAACACTTAGCTACTTTAAAAAAAGCAAAAATGAAATACTTCCATTAAAATTCTACTCTGCGCTCATGAGACCCCACCTGAAGTACTGTGTGCAGCTCTGGGGTCCGCAACATAGAAAGGACATCAAACTGTTGGAACAGGTCCAGCGGAGGTCCACAAAGATGATTCGAGGGATGGAGCACCTCTCCTGTGAAGACAACCTGAGAGAGCTGGGGTTGTTCAGTCTGGAGAAGAGAATGCTCCGGGGAGAACTCCTAGCAGCCTTCCAGTATCTGAAGGGAGCCCACAGGAGAGCTGGAGACGGACTTTTTGTCAGGAAGTGTAGTGACAGGATAAGGGGTAATGTTTTAAATTGGAAGAGGGGAGATTTAGATTAGATTCTTTCTTGTGAGGGTGGTGAAGCACTGGAACAGGTTGCCCAGAGAGGTTGTGGAAGGCCTATCCCTAAAAGTGTCAAAGACCAGGGCAGATGGGGCTTTGAGCAACCTGCTGTAGTGGGAAGTGTCTCTGACCATGTCAGGGGGGTTGGAACTTTATGATCTTCAAGGTCCCTTCCAACTCTAATGATTCTACGAGTCTATGAATTGCCATTTTGATATAAAAAAAAAAAAAATCCATGCTAATATAATATCATCAGAGAAAGTAACTGCCAGTTTTGTAAGCTAGAGCTGATTAAATTGCTCTGATTTGACTTCTTCTTCCTTGTCCATGGGGTTATAGGAAGTAGAAGTCTGAGAAAATAAGTGATCAATCTAAGGGAAATTTGAGGTAAATTGAAAGGAACAAAAGTGAGTCTTAGAAGTTATTTCTAGTTTAGGATTTTTCAAACTGATCCTTACTGAGCTATAAAACAAAAATAATTCTGAGAATCTCTAATCGATAATATGGAGTAAAGAATAAAGTAGGAAGATTGAAACCTAGTTCACCCAAGATATTTGCATAAGGCAAAGTGATTAGAAGGCCTAGCTTGCAATTAGCGTAGCTAAGTTAGCAAGCTTTGCAGTGCATATCTTTTAGGTTTGTATTAAATCAGAACACATAAATCCCACAGCTTTAAAACAATTAAAAAAAAAATTAATGGCTAGTAGAAAACAAATTTTCAAGCAAAGAAGTTCTTCAGTTGCATGAATTATCCAGGGATCTCTGAAGTCTGAAACTAGCTTGTGGCTACTTTGGAACTGTAAAGGAAACACGAGGTGGCTGATGTACTGAAAAGACAGACAATAACACAGTTGGAGAAGTTATATAAAAAGTAAAATTATCCCTATTCTGGCTATGGGAAGAATGATATTTTCAGTTGCATTGCTGACTAGGCAAGAGAGAAGTATATTTGGCTGGGAGCTATGTTTAAAGTAAAAGAGAGATTATGTGGACATCATTCTGATTGATTCTTATAGCATGCTGGATCAGCTAAAGGCTCATACTTTTGACATTTCTGATTTATATGCAAGGAAAATGGATTTCTGTCCCCCTGTATTAACTTAAGCGTCAATAGGAAATATTGCACATTAACAGGACGTACAATTCTACCAAGCAAGCAGCGTTAAAAATTATTCTATAGGAAATGTTAAACCACTTTTCTTGACATAGTCTTTGATGTACTGTAATGTCCAACTACTATTTCTGCAGGTGTGAACAACATAAATCAATGTGAGATCTGGTAATACCACATTTTCATAGCAGATCAGCACAAAATAGTTTTGCAGCAGGTGCTGGTACGGTTTATGGCAGAGTGGGGACAGTTGTAACGTGTAATGGTCTCTAAATTCCTGTGCTGAATTTGTTTGCATATTGGCCTCAGCAATACATAATAAGACAGTTTGCTGACTCAGACTGTTTTTTTTTTAAATGTTATTTGTATGTCCGTACTTAATCCACTCTAGTAAGCTTCCCTGTCTTCGTTTAAAACAGTATTGTCACTATTTTCTATATCTCCCAAGCAGCTAAAAAATCTAAATTAAATAAGACTGAGTAGGTTAAAATAACACATTTTTCTAGGGAATATGCTAACTGGAGAATTAATTATCACCATATAGTTCAAACCAGTATAAGTGATCTGCCTATCTTGATCTGACTACATTAAGATGAGATTTATTTGCTCTGCAGAATGTATTTTTTCCCAGTAATATTACATATTTATATTAATTTTACATGTATATCTGTGAGATTGGAATAACTACATTTCAGATGGTAAAGATGATGTTAAAACAGCCACTATAAATTCAGTATGGGATCATATAACATGTATTTATTTTTGCATTAATGTATTGAAACATTTTTCTTGTGAAGCTTTTCTACTTTCTAAATACTGAAGATACTCCTTCATTTATAATACATTTGATTTTATATATGCTAAGTATTTTGATATATTAAAATAAAAATACAGATGTGATGGAGTGTAAAAGATTGCCTATGTTCACGAATGAATTCTGCCTATATACTGTTAAAATAAGTTAATACATTCAGTTTGTATTCTCTTTGTATAATATTTAATCTTCAAACAATTTTCCTTTTTTATTGGTTTTTCCTCAAGTGACTTTTGACTGCCTTAAAAAAAAAAAAGCTATCAAAGAAACCTATCAATCTCTTGTCAATTCAGAGTTATTTTTGAAAGCAGCATGTAAGGTGGAAAGAGATATTATTCTGACAATCTCCACATCTCTGAAAGTCAGTTGTAAGAGCTTTATTAAACAACCTGCCATCAGCTGTGGATCAAAGTCAAAGAAAGAAATTTGCCACTGTTATTTGGATAAAGCCACTAATTTTATCCATATATTTTCTACTTCAAGAAGAAATATGTCTCTTCCTTTCGCATCTACCTTCTGGTCTTGTCAATGTTCTGATATCAATACCTACATAAAAAATGCTAACTAATAAGATGTATACAGCAGGCATTTCAAAAATCCCATATTCCTTATCATTTCAAGAAGTCAATACAACCTTTTGCTAAAGCATTTCTATTTCATAGCCAATGTGGTGTCTATCTCAAAGTACAATATCTGTGTACTAAAATTCCTAATCCATGTCTAAGCATCCAGAATTACAAGAAAAGTTTATGAACTGTAGTTTCAGTATGAGTTTTAAAGATCAGTGATTTGAAGATGAATGTGTGTATCAGAGTTTATTTCTGTTTTATTCTATTTGTATTAATGAAGGGCTTAAAAAAATGCATAAAAAAGGTCTTTAATCATTCTAGGTGGAAAATGGTATTCCTAGTTCACCACCTTCTTCCAGATGTTAAAATCCAATGGCTTTTTATTTTACAGTATCTTTGTTGAAGTTAAGCTTCAGGACCAAAACAGTAAGACTGTCTATGGAGACCCTGAAGATACAAAATCCACTTTTCTTTATATGACCTTGTTGTAACTATTTTTATTTTTATTTTTAGTATGTGAAGAAGCCAGCTAGCCAACTTTCACAAGTATTATCTTCATTTTCTCCGTTTTTGTGCTGGGATAAGGATTATGAAAAGAACTTTATAAAGGAAATGTTTGCCAAAGAGTCAATAAAGTAATTCTGTATTAGAATCGTAGAACAATTAGTTTGAAAAGGGAGTCATTTTGTCTAACCTTCTGGTCAAAAACAAATATGTTTTCAAAATAAGACCATGTTTGGCATCTAGCCAAGGCTGGAGATTTCACAACCTCACTGGGCAACCTACTTTGGTAGTTAGGCACTCCAACTATGAAGATTCTGTTTTCATGATATCCAGTTTGTAATTCCCATGCTGCAATTTGCATGGATTGCCTCTTTTCCTTTTGCTGTGCACCTCTGAGAAGAGACTAGCCCTTAGTCTATCCTTAGCTTTTTCTCAAAGGTTAGAAGGAGTGACACCAAAATTATATTAACCAGACTGCATTCAGATAGATCCTGCCCAGTTTTGATGGATGTGTGTATGTCCAGTATAGGCAGGTCAGCCTTAACTGGGTCATCCTTTATTGTGGGCTGTATTTTTCTAAACTTGAAGCTGACTCTTTACCTTGTCTTTCTCTGGCTGATGGTTGTCAGATTACCACCAGAATTTATTGGTCACAGTCCAGCCCTTCTTGGGTATGCTGAACTGCACCCCGTCATAAAGGCACTGTCTTGCACTAGCTTGTTCTTGGTTACCAGCTGGTCTTTCCTCGTGGGGTAGCTCTCTCCACTCCCTGGCAGCCTGAGCAGAGTTTGAAATTAAAAACTGTGGTTAAAAGGGCAGTGAATTCTTCTGCATTTTCTATATCCTTTGCCTGTAAGACACAACATCTTTTGACAACAGGACAAGATTTTTGTCTTGGACTTCCTTTTTACAGTCGACATACCTCTTGATGTCCTTCTTTCTGACCTTCACACCCTTTTCTGTTTCCAACTTTCATGAAGATTTTCCCTATATGCACATGTGATATTTGTATGTTACTTTTTGGCAGGCTGCAGAAGAGGAGGCGCTGGGAACCTTCTTCCCCTGCAGAAAGAGACCTCTAACTACCATTGTCCATTGCTTTCTGTTTGTGGCACTGCTTCAGGAATGGATTAGGCACAACTGGCCAAGGCAAGCGCACTCTCCAGCACACTTTTTTTCATATTCAGTTGCCATGTGTCTACTTGTCTACAAATGAACATCTGCATGTGGCAAAATCTGTTCCCAGAATTTACAAGCCTCCAATATCTGCTATGGTAAGAGATTATTAATTCATATTATACTTATTCATCCTTCTGCTGGCCCTCCTCGCTCCTATGCAATGTAAGGCTTGGACTTTTGCCTCAACACAGGCTCTGTGAAGAGGGAAGCATTTCCTCATTTCCTTCCCTTGGCATACATAGATGCATATCATGAAGCAAGTCACATTCTGAAATCTTCCATGGCTTGATTAGGAAATCTGCTTGAAACAAGGACTATTCTCTGAGAGTTGCATATATGTTAAACTGCTTTTTTCCCCTGTTTTGTCTTATTACAAGAGTATTTTACAACAAAAAAAAAAAAAAAAATCAAATTTTATAATAAAATATTTAAGTGTAGGAAAATAAAGTTCTAAAGAAAATGTGTGAACTGTAAAGATTAGCAAAACTATAGAATGAAACTTCAATCCTGTGTCTTATGAAGATATTTGGATTTCAGAAGAATGAATTAGAATTGCTAATCTAATCTGTCACCTAATATTTTTCCTTGTAAGGTAATAAGGGACTGTTTTTCTGCTCTACTGCAAATGCGTACTGACCTACTGACCTTTCAGGAATGTGTCACCTCACTAAGGGAAGATAGGCAGAATTAGCATTATCTGCTAATAATTATGACTCTTCCACTTTTTTGAGCATGAAATCTTGTGAAAATAATTAGACAGCATGAGCTTTCACTGCTATTAACTTCACACTTTACTTCCATTTAAAGCCTGAATGCTGGGTTCTTGTCTAAATTTAACTTATCTGGTCACTACAAATCTCTGATTCGACACACAATAATTTTTCCACCTATTACTGAGCAAATGATACCTGTTAACGCCAGTCACATTAATCTCATTTGACCTTATTAGTCATATAGCACTGTTTATAACTCTTTAAAATCTAGATGCTGGGAATCGTCAATGCCTTGTTCAAACGCACAATGATGAGTATTTTTAAATTTATCTAAGATGAGGTAAGTTTTTTCAAGGACAATGAATAAAAGAAGCTGAAAAATAATCGTTTTGCTGTAACAAACACAATTCTACAGTAATTAAGTATTAATGATAATTGTGGTACATTATAGAGATATAACATACTGTGCTGCAACATTGGAAGTTTAGAGTTTTTTTTTTTTTTTTGTGCAACAATGAATTGTACTGACAATACAGTACAGTATCTGGATATATTGCAGAAATGTAATTTCTTGATTATTTTAGTCTGATGATAGAAGATGCAGAGATATTGGTTCAGCAATATCCTCCAAGCTTTCTCTCTCTCCTCAAGCAGCCATGGTCTGGAATAATCCTAGAGGTGACATTTACTGTCTTGAAAGAAAAAACACATTTTTTACTACACTCAAGCTACTTTACTACCTATGAAGGCTCATACTGTTAAAGCGACCTTTTTCCCCTCTGGTTCTTGTAGATAGTGAAAAAAATTAATGCCATTTTTGGCTGCTTTGTTTGTTGCTGTGTATGTGCTGGGGTGGTGGCAATATAAAGGCAAGACAGAAATATCTGAAATATCTGAGTAGATGAGTAGTCCTTTCTGGCCAAACAGGGATTCTGATCCTTAATTCAAATACTATTTTCTTTTCAGCCAGTCAAGGTAAAATATGAAATGTCTACAGATTAATCTGGTGCTAAACTGAAGTCCCAGCACCAGCCAGATGAGAGTTTTGCTCCCCAGCAAACTAAAATAAATAAATACATTTTTGTCTGTTGTCCTTTTGAACTGAGATACTTGCTTGAATGTCCACACTGTGGTTCAGAGGAAGAGGAGGCACTGACCAAAAATGTCTGTTTTCTCCTTCGCTTTCAGTTTGTTCTTTGGTATTTGTCTGATCTGTGGAAGAGGTGCATTCAGTCACCTCGAACTAAGAAAACCCTAGGATGTTCCATATGACTCCACTGTTGGATTATTAAGCAAGAGATAGATAATGACTACAGCAGAGTTTGTTCAGAGGAGGATGAAGCAAGTTACATCATATGGGAAAAATGATATTTATCGCTTCCTATTGATTCTCTACATCTCTTTAGGACAGGCACACAACTATCTTAACCAAATTCTTCCACTATCCAGTTCATTTTTCTAGGGAAAGTAGATGTTTAAGTTAGACTTCCTCTCACCCCCTCATCAACTTTCATCAACAATTATTAAAATTTGAGTAATAAAGTTAAGGTGTAAAATGAGCATATTGTAATATTAAGTGTATTTTATTAACTACAAAGTAAGATGAGAAAATAGAAAGATATAAGGATAAATGAACAATGCCTAGAAAAACAAAAATAGCTTAAAATGTTTCTGCAGGTAAGTGGAAATAAAATGAAACTACCCTGCAATATGAGTGCTAGAAGAACTATGACCTGTATGGTAAAAGGCTGTCTTTCTTTTTCAGATTTACTTGTTATTCCTTCTATTACACTTGTATAAACACATAGCACTCAGCAAAGTGCTATCCCACTAACTAAGGGCAATATTTATTTTTCTATAATTATTTCTGGTAACTATTACATATTCCGCTTATTTTCAGTATTTTTTCTATTGCTAGCTGGTTTGCAATTGTCAGGTGCTACCTGACTCTATAAAATTAGCATACAATAGTAGTAAAATGAGACATTTTAGAACCATAGTGGGTCATTATCTGGTTTGTTTTTGTGTAGTAGTTTATTACAGCACTGAGACATTCTCAAAATTCACTTAGTTAAGAAAAATTGAAGCTAGCTAGCACCAGAAGTAATCTATATAGGAAACAGAAAGGTAGAATGGGTGTCTTTAAAAGATGGTGACTTTTATCATAGCAATGTGATTCTGATTTTAAAAGTTATATGTACATGTCATAATTACTAATTTTCAAAAGTTTTATTTTTAAAATTAATTTCTAGTAAGCCATATGGATTTGGGCTAATATCAAAACCCAAGAACTTTACTAATCATCCCAGCCTGCGTTGACTGATATAGTTTCCTGAAAAAATATTTCAGAAAACTAAAAGTTAGGTCTGAGTTTCAAATAACAAGTATATTCATTGTAATACTGTAAAACAGAATGTGAAGAGACAAGTAATAGAAAATTAAAAATTAGTTCTGTTGTTTGTCAAGGTAACTGGACAACAAATTACTAGTATCTTCAGAACTTTTTGGAAATGAAAATTCCCATGTGGCTACCAACTTCACATAATGTTCCCAAATCTGATGCGTCCACAGTAGCTCCTACAAATATATCATAAAGCATTTGAGGTTAAGCACTGGTGCAATCACGGTAAAATGGGATTGTTAAAGCATCTACAGCTATGTGGGAACTGATAAGTGGAATTTATACTTGAGAATGTAATAGGAGTTGACACCTATTTGTGACATGACTGTATCATAGGTTGCCTGCAGCATGATAACATCACCATTTCTAGCTGGCAAAGTTGTATTTGCTGAAGGTGAAAATGTCATTTAAACAGTCGATACCTTTCAAATAATCTAAGCTAGATGCCTTGTACAGTTCTTACCTTTTCAGAATAAATATAAACAACTTGAAATTCTGGATAAAGAAATAATGCCTTTGTTATTATTAAGTGAAACCATACTATACATTTGCAACACACATAGCTATCTGTGGAGGAATTTGATTTGGAGTGGCAAACATTAAAGATCAAATATTGCTGCAAGTCTATGTATAATAATTCAACATCCTGAGTATATTTTTAGTTTATATAACTTATAAGTAAAAGCCATGGAACTGTTTCAAAAACATCCTTTCATTTAGACAGGACCTATCATAATCATATCCTCTTTTACAATACAAAACAAAAAGGGAAATTGCTAACCTATTCCCATGTGAGAAGTATGATGACGGTATGTTCCCAGCTGATGCCAAAAAAAAATATTTGAGTATAAAGTAAAAATAATATGTTCAGATGTAAATTCCAGTCTTATTTTTATTTTTATGAGAAATTACAATTAACAGTGCATAAATCTGTTTCATTCGGACACATTTTTTAAAAAAATTAAAACTAGGTGTTCACTAGCTTCCATATCTCCAGCTTCTAAACTTCCTCCTCTATCTTCAAATTGGGAGTTTAACAGAACAGCTTCTTACATCATAGGGATGTGCTAATTCAACTAATCAAAACTTCTGTCCTTTTTTTTTTTCTTTTTCTGAAACTTTGCTTTTTCTACTCTTACCTTCTTTCCTTATTCTCTTTCCATGCCAGCATCTCACTGTTCATTACCCTTTCTTGTTCTTCTCTTTTTTGCATCTTTACTTTTCCATGATGTTCATACCACTATCTGTCAGATAACCATCAAGAGAGGTGTTGCTCCGTAAGTGACAAGGAGTCAGGAACCAAGCATGATTGCACGACTGGCAGAGTGGGGACCTTGCTGACCATGACCTGTCTCTCATTTTGTTCATTGCAGCATTCCAGAACCTTTTGTTCCCCATGCTGCCTGTCTTGTATACGGGTGTTTGAGCTAGACACCCAATCATGCTGCGCTCAGAAGGGAAATATGAGGGCTTTGTCCATCACACTGTTCTTCCATACACTTTCTTACTGCTTTCCCTGCTTCAACTTCAACCTCTGGTCACCATCCCCCACAGAATCTACTTTGATGTTCTTTCCTCACTTAATTGATTGTTTCCTGTCTCTTCCCACTACTCCCAAGTCCTTATGAAGTGTCTTGCAGTCATAAAAACCAAACTGCTGTCTACAACATCAGACATACACGGACCCTCAAGAGGTATGTCCTCTTACACTAGCCTTTTCCCTGTTTCAGCAGACTAGAGAAAAAGATATTTGAGCTCGGACGCACTTTGCGCAGCCCCAGGTCACTGTAGTCACTCCTGATGCACTGAGAAGCTGTATCTTTGGTGCCAATGTGAATGAAGAGCAAAGACTCCTAATCCAAGGTCTATGAGACCTATTAGCCACAAACATCATGAGACAACAAGTCGTACAAGAACGCTCGCTGCTCGCTGCAGAAGTGAGTCCCAGTACCTACTACACACTGCTTACTGTCAGTGCCAATGTGGCTAGCGTTTCTCTGGTGCAAATCAGCAGACAAAGAAGGAACAGCTTTCTAGACTCCCATGTCTTGTAGGTCTTCAGCCACTAACCATTCTGCGTAGATATTGGACTGAGTAAAGAGTAGCTGGATTGTTCAGCACTGTCTGGAGCAGTAAAGTTTGAAGGCTGAAGGGTCTGAATGTTTTCACTGCTGAGGTCTTTCCTAAACCTCTTGCTTAGCTGGTTTCTGGTAGAAACAGCATCTTATTTTGTAGAAGGACTTAGCCACATCTTAAGGAAAATGTTCAAGGCATCAAATTCAGAATGGGTTGAGATTTTAAGAAATACTGTCTTCTTAATACTTTTGCTTGCATCCCCACTGTTTGTGGACTTTTCCATACCTATCCCTCACTCCCCTATCTTTTGTGGGGGCAGATTCAGCTGTGGAAAACAGGAGCTCAAGAATTCAACAAATGTGATGCAGAGTGTTAAGACACAAGGCCTTTTGTACCTGAAACTTTGACTATTTCTATCTCATCAGATAACGATTTCTTTTGAATCCTTCTGGAATCTGTCCCACTTTTACATTCTCCTCTGGTCTCATTTAGTCTGCTCCTGCCTTCCAACTAATTTTCCCTCTCTCTTTTACACTACTCTCTCACTCACACAGTGGTTAGAGTACCTAACTTAGAAATATTAACTCTTGAAAGTTTGTTTTTTTTCTTCCGAAGATTAACTCTTCCTGTTAGTGTGATAAGTGTTTGTACCTTCATGCCTCCAACAGAGATATTGAAATTCAAAATGCTTATGTGTTATTTAGGTAGTGCATTGAATTGAAATATGGTCAATCCATTTTTCATTTACAAGTTTGAGAACTACGACTTCTAATGATTTCGATTCTATTCTTAGCACTCTTTTCCCTACTGTTGGCATTGCTACTTTTTCTCTCAGTAGGAAAAGCAGGGAGAAACCTATTGCTAATGGCTAAAGTCTTTCTAAAAAGCATTTATTTACCCTTTTTCTCTGTTGCCCTGAATGTCAGATAGTAATTCACACCAGTAAAAGTAAAGGCAATCAGATACAAATTAGAGAATACACAAAAAGAATAATAGACAAATGAGCAAACTGATTTTGGAGCAAGCCTTTTGAGCATAGGATTATTTGTCTGTATATTTTCTAAATTATCTCTACTAAAATATCGCTTGAAACTAGTTAAGTCTTTATCATTTTTTCTACATAAAAGCATAAAAGAAATAAGATTAATTAGTAGATGAATTAATAAGATGAATTAATANAAAAAAAAAAACACAAAACAAAACCCAAAACATAAAAGTTGTAGTACATCTTAGCTGTAATCAATGAATTGGTAAACTACAGAATTGTTAATATTATCAGGTACCTGGGGTAAAAAAGGTGTGCAGTGCATGAGTACAGTAGAATTTGTTGCAATGCTGGGAAAAGAGTTACCTCATGGAACAAAGTGGAAATGATAAAGAGAGTTTCAGAACAGCTATAAGAATGTTATTATATCTTCATTTTTATTAAATTAGGTAATCTGAAGTTCACAGTTGTCATATTTATAATTTAAAAGCATTACAAGAATCTGAATGGAAAAGTTACTTAACACCACTATCACAGTATCAGTATTATTACTTTCTAGGACCCTACAGGGCCAACAAAGAATTCTTACCTCTGTTCTTGTTATCACCTGGGGTTTACACAGTTCATGGGAAAAGCATGTCTAAAGTTTCTTCTGCCTTACTAGTTCTCACAGAACAATATATAGGTCATAGAAGAATGGGGAGGAAAAAAACATTATAGCCACAAAGACTTCCTGAAAAGTGGCACATTTTTCCACATACTACCAAAGCGTGATTAGCATTCCATTGCTGTGTCGCCCCCACTTCCCAGGCTGAGGCTGCCTATACCGTTTCAGATTCCAGTATGGAATTGTGAGGAAGTATAAGGTTTACTCATTGATAGCCCTTGCAAACTGTCAAATTTAATAATACAGACTATGTCAGCCAGATTGTTACAGTGAGTTTCATGTGAAGAAAAAATAATAAGCAGAGTTATCAAATGTTATTCACCAGGGAATGGTTTCTAGATGGAAATTGAAGTAGCGGCTTTCATTTATGTTCTTATTCTTGTAGGTGACCTAGGTAGTTATGCCTACAGTTATGTTTGTCTGACACTTTCCCATTACAAAATTCTGTTTTCAGTTGCTTGTAGTTTTGACAAGCTTCAAGCATATGAGCTGCCTCGGGCTATTTTATTTTTTATTTATTTATTATTTTGTAAGCTTCGACAAAAACAGGAATCTTCCTGTAAGTAGCACGTAGCCACTTGGAAGTTTAGCCAGGAGTGTGTGGCAATGGAAGCTGTTGTCACACTAGACAAGACTTCCACGTGATTTTCACAGGTTCTGTGAACTCACAGTAAGAAGTAACAATGATGAGATGTCTGCTGTGAGTGTATGAAATGTTACAAAGTGTGAGTACTTGGAGAATTCCGGTCTCCATAAAAGTACTGCCAAAAAATCATACATGGGTGGTTTTTTTCTTTTTTCTTTTTTTTTCTTTTTTTAAAGCTTATTTATTTCCATTAATGAAATTAATAATTCTGCACTGGATATAGTATCTGAATGATAAAATTTTGAGTAATTATAAGAAAAAAAAATCTTTAGTAAGTAGTTGTTCCCTGTGGTATGCAAAGTACTGATGTGTCATCCATCTGTAAGGAAGAGAAATTTTGGAAGTATGGGAACGAAAGTCTGAAGGCATGATCTCAGGTCTTGGAGTGAGAAGAGAAGAAATGGTACTTTTCAGTCACTCCATCAGCTGTGAGGGAACATGTAATAGACGTAATTATTATAATAGAAATATATTAAGTCAGATATTATTTTATAATACAACTTTGTGATAATAGTTATGTTCAAAGCAGACAGTATTCATTCTCTACAGCAGAGCTGTAATAGACAAGTCTAAAAGAAAGTCCCTTTGTCTTTGGGATTTGTCTTCCATTTGAACTGAAAAGCCTTCATTTTACAGGAGCAGCCTCTTGTTTTCCCTTTAAGAAATACCTTTCCCTTGAAGAAATTTACTTAGAGAAGTGAAACTTAAATTCCTGAACTGCAAGAATTTTAAGTTATTTTATTTGATATTCACATTGCTCAGAAGTTAACCTTTTCCCCCAGTGTTACATAGGAAGGTCGTGAGTAAAAATGCCTATAATTTAGTAGGCATTCCTAATTTATTCTTGTTATAGACTTTGTAACTCAGAAGTTATTGCCAGAAACAAGTAGTAAAACCTAACAAAGTTTTAAACTCTTGGTTTGTATTTTCTTAAAGACAACAATTGCTGTGATATTTTCTAGTATCAGGGATAAATTTTGTTGACTAAGATTTTTAAAACAGACAATGAATGTTACAGGCCTAATTCTTATTGGTTTAGCTGAAATAGAGCTTTATGACAGTTGAGGATTTTTCTTTTCATGTCCAAGATTATAAGTCTCTGAGAGGAAACGTCTTTGATACTAAAGATATTCTCCAGATGTTGCTGCCTCTGGGTCAGAAAAATAATAGATTGTGTTCCAAGTTCTCTATTCCTACCCATTATCTCTACTAATTGAGAAATTTTCCTTCTTTTCCTCTTGCTTGAGGAAAGAAACACACACACAAGAAGCAAAAAAACCACCCAAACCAAAAACACAAACTAGAAATTTTTTGAATTATTTATGCTTTGTATATTTTTGTCCCTCCTCTCTTCAGCTATAAAGGATGTTTTAGCAGAGATTCTGCAAGTTCATCGTAAATTCATTTTTGCAGTAAAGGCTTCCCATATGCCCACAACCACATTTAAGGAAATTCTTGGAGTACACAGGATTTCAGGAGACTGTACTCCTACATTTTATCTTTCAAATTTTATAGAGACTTTTGTTCATTCACCAAATTAAGAAATAAAAACAAATAAGTAATCCTTTCCCTTTAAAAAACTAACTGTTCAACACTTCTCAAACTATTGGCACGTGAGTTAGCAGTGTATTGTTGCTAATTTCTCAGTAATATACTAGGCCATATAGAAAAGCTTGTTTAACAAACAAACAAACAAAATATATATACAGAATTGTCTATCTCTCTATTCAGATTATTATGCTTTAAATAATACATTTACATCACTTATAGCAGATGTACTCTTAGTCATATCTCTACATTTTTATTTTGTTCATATGCAGTTGTTTTAAAGGGATAGCCACAAACCTAAATCAGGCCAAACTTTTTTTCTTTTTCTTCTTTCTGTCAGAACACACAGGTTCTTCTTTTTCTTGTTTCACCAAAGTTGTGGAGCTGGAATGGATGAAGCTGTCTTTAGGGCAGGAATGGATCATGTGTTCTAAGCTGTTATATTGAGGTTTTATTGCCTCGTTTCCAACTCATCTCTTACTTTCAGCATAAAATCCTGCCCAATGCTTATCTTGGTACAAAAATTTAAAGCAGAAGGGTAGCAGTAAAGAAAAGGAGAGGGAATATAATAAAGAAAAATCAGTCTGACTTTTTTCCAGTTTAATAAAGAAATGTGGCTTTCTAGTGAAGCAGGTCATTTCTTATTATCTGTAGGTAATTAATACGGGCAACTATTTTACTACTTGTACGGTCTTCCTGCTGTGAAAATACATCTTAATCAAATGCAGTGGGCAGCAGCATACGATTTCAAACAAAACTTGGGTTTGAAGATGGATAACTATTGCAGCTCCATATTTAAACATGTCATTTTCTTTTGGAGCCTGCATGCATTTTTATTCTCTTGCCCAGCTTAGAAAATGAAATGTTGATGGGACTGTATCATCCACACTACCTTTCTTCATCTGTCTATTGCAAAAGGCATGAAATGGAATGCTCCGCTCTATCATTGATTTGTTGCCAACGTGATCTGCTTTATTCAAGTCACAGTCCAACTGTTTCTCCACCACCACATTATTTCACAATTTCTCTTCCCCAAAGCTGACCATGCATTATGGAGAAGTCAGATGTGTTCATTCGGCTTTGATTTTTATACCTCTTTTAAATCAATACTTCAGTGATTGATCTTCTAAAATTTAAGAGTCAGTGGACTGTGTAACTGAAATGGCAAAGAGGGTAGGTGGAGGATTTTCAGTCTTGATTGAAATGAACACCAGGTGCCATATTGTGATTTTAATGATTCACAGAAACAAATTAAATGTGCTGCAATATCATTTGTTATTGTACCTGCTCTCTTTATTTGAATAATACATTGGGCCTTTCTCACTTCTCAGTCAGATTAGGGACCAGCAGGCAACAGAACATATAAGTACTTATTTAAACTGTCTTTTTACAGCAAGTTCATTTCAGTTAGAAATGCAGCAATCCTTTTCTTAAGCTATTCTCTTGAATTGATTACTTGTGTATTTTAGACAGTGGTACCAAAACATATAGGTGGCTAGAGCAGAACAAAACAATGCTCTAGCAGTCCAATATTCTGTCTAGCAACAGTTAGCACCAGATGATACAGAGGGAGGTGAAATTCTTCCACTTCAGTAGTAGTACAGTATGAGGGAAGTGGGGAATTCTAAACTTGGAAAATCATTAGTTAGCATCTTGAGAATTAGTAATCTGTGTAAATTTCCTGATCAAGTACATAAATTCATGCATCATTTCATTCCTATAGGATGTGTTACATACCTAATTTGAAGTTGGTGGTAGTTTTTTTTTATCTGTACCTGATTCAGAATAAAAGAGTTGCATGTCTATTTTTTCTGTTATTGTGATTGACGAGAGAGAGCTGGAACCACCTGGCTGGAATTCTGCATCTCCTCTTTGTGCTGTCTATACACACTGTTATCTATACACACTATAGCTTTTCTTACTCTTTTGTAAAGGGAAATATTTTTTCTGGCCTACTTAAAATAATCCTGTGTAAGTCTCCTGTCAAGAAGAAAAAATCTGCATAACTAATGTTCTAATCATAATAACACTGTACTTGAAAGAACATAGATATATTCTGTTTCTAATATGCTACTTTGAGCTGTATTCATAAAACTGAATTCAATAACTAAAGTAAGATATAGGAGAGCTCCTTATGGTGATATTATTTGACAGTATCTGATTACTGTTCTTTCTTAGTATATTGCTAATTTTATTATTTCTTTTTTTAGCTCAACTTCTATCCCATATCTTTACAACGGGATGCAATTTATGTAGTATTAGACCTCAGGAGTTTCGATATTTTTCTTTAGCTTTTAATCTATATTGCCTTAATAATCAGTTGAGACAATTGACATTTAGAGGTTGATTCCTTTTGTTCAAAGATAAAATGAACTAAATGTCTATAAAGGGTATTTGGCTTAAAGCACCTCACACAGAGGAGGAAATTTAAGTATGTGAATTATTCAGCTGATTATAATTACGTCATGGTTAGTTAAAAGGAAGAGAAACAAAAACCTAATAGCTGCTGATATATTAAGGAACTGGATGTTTATTTTATGGACAACAAAACAGTCCACAAAACAGTTATGTTCATGGAAAAGCATATGAAGAAAACCTCAGATTAACAGTGGAATAACACACCTTTGTATTTTGTGTAATGAGTATTCCTTTTTATGTAATCTCTAGCCACAATGAAAAGCAAAAATCAACAGCCACAGGACAATGTAAATCCAGATTATTTTAATTGTTCTATTTGTGGGCTAAGATGATCCTCTTTCAGATCCAGTATTCCGGTGTATTTATGTCCACAGTTTGCACTAAAGGCCTTAACTGCAAAAGATTTGACAAGATATGTAGTCTTCACCTCTCTGAGAAAGCTGTGGCTAAGAAATAGGGAAGGATGGTTGGACATAAATAAAACAGAAGAATTCAGAAATGTTAATTAAATATGGTTTAATAAAACAACCAAAACAAGTGATTCTTTTCTTGAAGTAAATCCATTTAAAGTCGGTGGAAAACTGTATTGGTAAAAAATATGCATACACCATTTCCCCTAGCCAACTGGAATGATTCTGAATGGAAAGCACTATCTCATCTTTATCTTCTTGGAATTACCTAGCTGTTTCTTTTTTT